>APFE031337822.1:1622-58550 GCA_000404065.3 Pinus taeda
CCAAAGTTGGTGGCGTACCCCTGTAAAAGGTAAAAAAGGCGCGAAGTTTCATCTTTAAAAAAGTTACTTTGTGGGTCATTCTACGAGCTTCTAGAAGAGTTTTTGACGTGTTGTGAGCGCCTCCAGATGGTTCATGCATCCCTATGATAGAGGAACTTATCCCATCAAGAGAGGAGCTACCCCATCCAAAAGAGGGAGTATCCCATTGATGTTGGAACTGAATAACCTCCTCTAGAATACTATAAATACAGGCATTGGGCCAGAGGGAGGGGAGGTTGAAAGCTGAACATTCTAAAGGGTAAATGCTGCTGGAATTAGGACTTCCATTGTTGACTTGTGAGGAGAGATCACTATCCTTCCTTGTTGCCATATTGGGAGTGGGTGAGCTTGTCAAAGTAGAGGAAATCTCTTGTTGGACCCTGGGAGGAGCTTGCACAACACCAAGGCTCAGGTTGTAATGGTTCCTTTTTTGTTTCCTTAATACAAATAAGTCCATTCTTCTCAATGATTTGTTGTTAATGAATTATTTCATGTACTCCTTGGTCTATGTGATGAATATGCTTTGTTTTATGATGAATATTCAGGTGTTATGTAATCGTTTGCTTTGTTAGTGTATGCAGGTCTTAAAGTGAAGGAGGAGCTCATCTGGATCAGCAAGGCTGGACTGCTACAACAAGCGTTGGACCTAAGGTAAGATCGGAAAACATTTGAGTTCTCATAGAATAATGTGTGTTTAGAGAAAGATTGCTCTTGTTTGGTTTGTTTGTCACTAGAGAGTCTTAGACTCCTAGGGAGGTTAGGTTTGTCCGCAAAAATAACTCTTTCCGCATGACAGAGACTATAAACTATTCTGCTCGGGAGCTGCATGCAGAAGCAAGGAGTCACAAGGTCTGGGACTACGCATGGGGGGATGCGCTGCTACGCGGGTTGGCCAGAAAGTGACCGTTGAAGTCACTATTCATGATGGGATGCTCAACTTAAGACCAAATAGAGCGGGCGACATGTATATAAGACGTGATTTATGGGTAAGATTTGGGAAAATTTTCCGCCAAGGGAGTATTAATGAACCAGATTTAGGGGGAATAGTCGAATTCAAATTCAAAAAGCGCTATAAATTACGAAGGGCTGCCCGGAAAACAACACTTGGTCATTCGTGAATTGAGCTATTGAACATAGCCTTGATTGTTGTGTGTCAAGCATTGATTGAGCCCCTGAGTTCACGAGTGCTATATTTCTAGATGGACATGATGGCAACAACTGAGGACATTATGGAGATAACAGAACTCATCGTCGAAGAGACCACGCAGGCCCTGACTGTGGGGGATGCTCCGAAAGGTGCCAGGATTGAGGCAGAAATCCAGAAATCACCGGGCATGCCAAGACCCAAGAAGGAAAAGCAGGCGATGGTTCTCGTATGTGTGTCCCTACAGAACCCGCTGCACACCAAGCTGTCAATGAAGTAAAAGGGGAAAGCCGTCACCATAGAGACCGATGAAGAAGAAGAAGACTTGGAGGACCTAATTATCAAAGAGGACGAGGATGAAGGCATGGAGGAGGAAACTCAACTTGCGCACCCCCCGACGAAGCTACTCACCTATGTCCCCCCACGGAAAGGAAAGGCTAGTGTGCCCAAGGACCTTGACGAGACCAAGAGCTCGCTCCCGACCTCGCTCCTCCCAGACAACATTATTTTTAAGGGCACGCACCTGGGCTGGGTGTCGAGATTAAAATTTGAATATTGGGACCTCACTAACCACGAGAATTTCTCACCTTGCGACCTCGCACCTCATGAAGCCCAAGTAGAACACTGCGGCGGGTGTTATAGAATCAGTGCCACAAAAGTGGTTGCGTGGAGTGGAAAAGGCTGGGCTACTCAACCTTCTCTGGGGGTGTCGCATTTCCACCGCGCCCCAATAACCATTTTTGTCATCAGGCAACTGCTCTGCCTGGTGCATGATGGGTGTTTGTGGCTGGAGGAGGCCATCTCCATCGCAACATACTTGATTCACCACATTTCCAAACTTCCATGCAAAGGAGAGGACCCTGCTGAAATCTCGGAAGGGAAAAGCAGTGACTTGGCCGTCGCGGATAGATCCTAGTCCAAAAATAAAAATATTTATTGGCTTAAGGGGGACTGACTCAGGTTCAGAGTTATTCATGCCAACCAAAAAAACCCTAACTGTTGGCCCTTTCAAAAACAACCTGCATAGCACAGGCTGCAATCTCACCCGAAACATTATTGGGGGATGTTAGAACCAGGTTTCTGCATCTAGAGACCATGTGATGTGTATTCTGAAGCCCTTATAGCTCAGGTCTACCTTCACGCAGATCTATACCTTCCTAAGGTTCACTACTAAAACTTTATCCAAATAGCTCCTAGAACTTCATGAAGGTTTATGATCAGGCTTTTCAAACCTAAAAGAAGCAAACTCACAATTTTTGCTTAGTAAATAATAACCCTAGATCTGCCTTTGCGCAAATCTACCCGATTTGAATAGTTTTCAGAACATATTTAGTTACTACCTTCGCGAAAATAGTTCATTACTCATTTCATGCATAGATATTATAGATTTGACAGATTCACACAGAGAATACTCTTTACTTCATGGAAAACATATCATTAAACAACAATGCATAAACTTAAACGGAGTTAAGATCAAGGCACATATGCAAGAGATTCGGCCCAAATAGTATATATTAGATTCAACATTCAATTTATAGACTCTTCTGCCCTGTGCACCCAGCTATAGGGGCATGCGTACTCAATTGCGAACTTGCTAATGTCTCCACGTACTCAGCTACAGGAGCCTTCCCCTTTCGCCTAAGTACAAAAAAACAGAGTTTTCCTGCCTTAGCAATTTTCCCTTCCACTTGTTC
Organism: Pinus taeda; assembly: GCA_000404065.3. NCBI lineage: Eukaryota > Viridiplantae > Streptophyta > Pinopsida > Pinales > Pinaceae > Pinus > Pinus taeda. The sequence goes on from APFE031337822.1 coordinate 4,500, forward strand.
TTCACAAAAATTTATCTATCTATACTCGCTATGACTCAAATGTTTATAGCTTTTCTATTATAATACCATGACCCTCGGCATATGGGTGAGTCTAAAAACCATCCTATCACTTACCCATAAAATGGGCTAAAGCCCCTTTGAATCCTACTTAGCTGCGCGCTTCACTTCCACATTTGGTGGAGACTTTACATTCTTTATAAAATTCTACTAAAAATTTGATTAAACTAACCCAAAATTGACCCTAGGGACCTTATCCCAACACACACTTATCCTTAGAAATAGTATAGAACTGATCTAACTATTCATACTAATTTGTTAATTGATACCACATATTAGTTGAGTATTCTTCCCACGTGTTAATGCTCTCTCTATGGCATTAATAGTATCTTCTATCGTACTATCTGCTTTTTTCGCTAATGTTTGATCTCTTCTCAAATCTATTCCCAATTATTAATGAAATAGTTTGGAAGTACAAAAATACCTATAAACACACTTGGCATGAGAAAAGAAAACTATAACAACAAATAGATCATCAACATCTATGTTCTATCAACACCAACTATATGCAGTATGAAATTCTTGATCTAGCAATATGATCTTAGCAACGTCATTAAATCAACATGAGCTTTGTGGTCAACAACATATAACCTCAACTACAACTAAGATCAACACATACAAGGGATGACACACAAATATTCCCATTATCAACTTCAACATACTACTCAAGTCTTCTGCAAACAATTACAATACTCACCAACACTTGCCTACATGAACAACTTTATAAACAAAAGAAAACAAAAGGGGCATACTTCCCTTAAAATTTAAGATGCATTACTTGGCATGTTCCTTTTTTCTCCACACATTTGTCCCTTTTTCTTCTTATGAAGCCATCCTCTTATCTTCAATGAAGAGGGGAGACAGATCTACTCCCATTGAGTAGATTATCTCCATTTTTCTTCCACACCTGAGTATGTTGAGTCTTCACTCGGTAAACACCATGAGATAATGGCATGCTATGAGTTTTTCCTCTTTCCTATTTGAGCAATATTCCATTGTAATTTGAGCATGTGTACCACTGGTTGTTCCTATTTTTATTACCAACGAGGGATAATGTGCACCTTTCTTTTCATTCTTCTTCTTTGAAGCTCAGTTTTTTCCTGATCTGTGTTGGAGGACTAACTCTTGTTCCTGATTGAGCTCTATTACACCTATGGATGGAACTTTCAGAGAGGTTCACTACTGGAATTCCAGACTTTGATATGTTCATTCTCTTCTGATAGTCAAATCTGTGATTTTCCTTGAAACAAAAATGATATCTATGTTACCTCTTTACTCTATTCGATCTATTGTTCTTACTGATAATATACAATGGTCCTCATTCGTCCTTTCTATGGGGTATGCGTCTGTTTGGATTGTTCTAGAAATGGGATATCTTGCAAATTCTACATGCATTTGCATAGTGCCCAAAATTATTACACTTGTAGCATTCAACTTTATTTAAAAAAGGGGAAATAAGTTATTCTTACCATAGCCTCTGTTCAACGTATTTATTTGATTGATACTTGAATTCCTAGTACTTTTGAACCTTTGAAAATTTTGTCCTTAAGGAGAAAATGACCTTTGTGTGTGGTTGTTTGAGCTACTTCTCTAAGCGATTTGTGATTTTGGTTGAAACAAGGTGTTTCTTCTCTTTTTTTGCAACTATTTCTTCTTCTGTAGACACTTAGAGGCATAATATCTTGCCTCACCACAATTAAAACACCTCAGGGGTTGCTTTCCTTTGTCGTTATTACAGGTAGTCTAATAATCCTTTTGTTATTACATTAAATTCTCTAACTAAAACATTAGTAGGTATTTCTTTAACAAAGCTAATGGGTTCCTTTGAATTCAGAGTGATTGTTGAGTCACTTTCACAATAAAAACTTGTCTTAACATGAGGGGGACTTTGGTTGCTTCAAATATCATCCAAAGCATCGAAAATATGATATTTGGACAACTAATCTTTTAATATGACAATATCTACTTCTAAATTTTGATTTATGGATTTAAGGTTCTTAATCTCCTCGAAATATGATATGAGCTACCTTATATATAGAGGAGATACTAGATTCACAGCCAATGTCTATTTCACTTAAATTTTCTTCAATAACTTATTCCCTCACTAATTCTAGGGATTCTTCTATAGACACATGAGATATTCTATCTTTCCTTGCTACCATAGGTGCACAAATTATCTTCTAGAGAAGTGTATATATCTACTACTGCTATCAAAGTAGTTCCTTCTTCACTACTACTAGATGAACAACTGGAAGGTATATGGCCTATTCCTCTACAATAATAATAGAACAACAACTTACATGTAGATTTCATCTCCTTTGAAAATTTTGAGTGCTGATAAGAAACTTTGACTTTTATTACTGGTGAATCCTCTTCTTGTCTTGATTCATGATCTACAATACTCTTTGAATCTTTATCTTCTCCATTCTTCAGACAAGGCTTCTTGACATCACAAACAAACTGTGTATTTTTATCATGAATGGATTGCAACTCATCCCATATTTCTTTTGCAGTCTCACATTAAATAGCTTTTTCAAGACCTTACTTAGACAATCCTTTGAATATTTCCTCCTTGGCTTAATCATTAAACTCATTGTCTTTTATCCCATTCTTTATAGATAGCCATATATCCAGATCAAGAGCTTTTAGGTAGATTCTCATTCTTACCTTCCAATTTGTATAAGTTGACCCATTTAAACATGGAACTCCATTTGAGGCAATCCAAACCTAGTTTTCAATGATCCTTGATCTTCCTTCTAGCTGTTAGACTAATCCTGAAGTAATCAACCAAAAAGGCTCAGATGCTTAACACATAAAACCATCACATATCACCACCGACTAGCCCCATTTATGATATAACCCTGAGGGCTTAACCATGTGCATTTACATTTTGTGCCCTCGATCATGAAGCCATGCAGATAATCAATTTCTAGAGGAAAATTTTAGCCTTGGCCTTATTTACCCAGGATTAAAACTTTGTTCTATGATGGAAATCACTGGCGTTGACTCGTCAGGGTGATGTGTCCTTGTGGGACCTCCACTTATCCACTACGTATCCCCTCTTGAGTTGTGATTTGTCCACTTGTACACTAGTGTGTCTCAACTACCACTTGTGCTTACCATGTCATCTCGACACCTGGTCGTTTGGGAAATAAAACTTAGTGCTCCTTTGAATCCCAATGGGGTGACCTTTCATGAAAGGACTATTTTGTGTACCCACAAGCCAATCAAAAACCTAATGATATTATGTGTCTACCACCTCGAAGCCACCTAGAATCTTATGACATGTGTTACTTACTAAAATGTGCCATGTGTCACCTATTATTATCCCACTTGTCCATCCAAAAATGCCAAATTTACATGCCATGTGTCATGTCCCTGTTAGTGCCACATCATGCTTCCATTGTATCTGCTTTGTCGAGTAAGATCACGCTGAGTGTCTTACATTGATTGGTCTATGTTTTCAATACACAATTTCATCATTTGGAGGTGAGGGGCTCACAGGCATTGGTTTTTTGTGATTATCCTTTATTAAATATTGGTTGGGACAAAATGTTTTTCTACAACTGATGGGACTTTTGTCATATCCCTGGTAATAAAAAATGTAGTACCTTCGGATCTTGCTGGGGATGAATTTTTAGGGTTACGTGTTTGTGTGGTACCCCTTATCGATTTATGTGTTCCAATCAACACTTGATGCGTCTTCCATGTCATCCCACTACTACATCCAACCATATCCTCCTGGTAATTTAAGTTTGTGCATGCCTTTGAGACTTCCAGGATTTAATCCATTGTGATTATGTGTCTTAGGTGGGGCCCATGCCATCTTTCCTAAGCTTTCAACTAGTCCATCGACGCCCATGGCATAGAACACCAAAATTTTGACTTTAACGTTGGAACTTTGACCAACCATATATTTTGATCTAGGAAGTCTTTTTCAGACTTCAATATACCATTGGAAAGCTCTTTCCGAGAAATATCCATTTGAGTAGTTTCCAAGTGAAATTGAGTTGGTATTATAATTTTAAAATGGCTCCAAATTATCTGCTCCTTAACCAATCTACTTGGAAACATCTGAACTTTTCCTCTCTTTTGACATGCTTGTCCATCCAAAATAACAATGCTTTCCAACACTCTCCATGATACTACCTTTGAAACCAAAGAACATCTTTAACATCAACCAACACCTTTGATATCAATCAACATCTTTGACATCAATAACAAAACTTTCTAACACCAAACAGTGTAGTAGCCCGGTCCCTCCTTCTAGAAGATAGTTTCATAACGCTGTTGCTATAAATTCAACCCATGTAATTGGGGATGTTCCCCACAGTCACTATCCATTTGGTTAGGTAAATTTATTGTTCCTAATGTTGGTATATAATGGCTACATTGAATTTTCCTAACCTCACATTTGGGATTCTTCTTTGGTACATGGATCCTCCTTTTGTAACCCCTCCAAACCACCTTAAATCTTATATGGATTTGACTCCCATCAAACCTATCTTGACAATTCCTTCCATAACTTCAACTCCACCATAACCTCTATAGGATTCCACTCCTGCTATGTAAGAAATTGGAAAGGGTCACAAGGCTAAGAAGAAGGGGGGCACTAAGAAGATGACTTTGGCAACGAACACCCAAACACTCATGCTAAAGTCTCCACCTCCTTGGGCTTTGTGCGATATTCAAGGCCACACCACCAACAACTGTCCCCATATCCCCAAATTAAAGTATCTCATTAAATTGAATGAACTTTAGCTAGACCCAGTGGTCCTTAAAATATAAGACACTCTCCTCGAGTCATTTAAGAAAAGTAAAACCTTATACACAAACCACCCCAATGCTTTATGCGAAATGTAGATATATTACTCCCACCACTACCTTCACCTTCGACATTTTCATGATACAATCATTTTCCTTCAAGAAATTGATGTTTCCCATATGGGAGTTTCCACTCCAATACTTATGGCCCTCGAGAACTCTTTTATGCCAGATCAGGGAGCCAATACACCAATTAAAGAGATTTCCCCCCTTGAGGTGGAGATGGCATAAAATATCGTAGATATCCTGTACCTGTAATGATCTATGGGATCAACACCTTTATAACTCTTGGCAGTGTGTTGACGGTGGTGGACCCACCAACATGTCAGGGAATCTACCCAATAAGAAGTCCCAATTAGACCTCAGACCATTTGGTGTAGGAGTTCGAGCAATGGGTTATATGGTAATTCCTTGACCGTGATTTCGCATAGAGGCAAGTAAGATTTCCCTGTCGTGGCAAGGGTGTGACAGCTGTAGAAAGTCAAGGAAGGTACAGGAGAGGTTCTAACACATGGAGAGTGAGGTGAGTGCGCCCCTTGGAAACTTGTAATAGTACGTGGCTTGGAAGGGAACACACGAGCGAAGATGCATCACACGCTGGAAAGCAAGTTAGCAAGCGATCCAAAGTGATGGTTAAACCAACAACACATTTCAGAAATATTCATACATACTTATATAGAATAGTCCATACATGCATGTGTAAGCAAACAAATACATATATCTCTTAGAGTAAACTAGATACCATAGAATACAATACAACATATGCGTGAAATGAGCTGGCCCTGTTATATTAAGAAGTGTAAAGTCTAGTCATACAATACATCCATGTCCAACCACTAGTTCCGATAGCAGAACGTTACAACCACAACCACCTGCTCCTTCAAAGAGATATACTGGCTCTGTGCAATGGAGAAGCCAAGGCACATTACACGACTGTCCAATCTTTCTCTAAGATACTCCTATCGAAGCTTGGCTGACAAAAAGCCTCTACAATGAGTTATGAGGGACTATTTATAGCAAAGGGTGGGGTGACCCTTGACATTCTCCTTTGTGACAGTTCATCTACCCTCATGACTCTTCATCTCCTTTATGACTGCTACATCCAACTATCGACACTTGAACTTACACTTGACAAGACGTTACATTACAATGCACATGTACCCATGTGAGACAAAATGGCTTGAGAAAGCCATGGAAGGCATCACTAACACTCAGACTGTTGTGGTGAGACCAAGTCATCCTTGTGATGGTCGATGGTGGCGAATTGATGCCAAGCTTGGTCGTCCATGATGGTGTCCTTGCACTCAATGCTGACATCTTGCTGAAGCAAACTCTTGCCTCCGTTGCATCCGGGTACACTGATATGGCTACTCCGTCCCACTCATCTGATACCATGCACATGGTTGTCTTGGGTGTGATCGAACTGACAACATGTTGATGCATAGTGTCTGCACTGATCTCCAAGCATGTGTTGGTGGTCGTGCGCATCAACTTGCCAAAATACATGTTCAGCTCTAGTTGGACTTGCTTCTTGTCTTCACCTCAGTGAGTGTGCTAACTGGTGGGACCGGTTGCATGCACACAATGACATGCATGTTGCTGAATTCCCTTGCATGTGATCAACAACACTTCTCAACTTGTATTCTCCATGCCAACTGCTGGGGATGGATCCATAACTTGTATGACCACAATTTCATCTGTATGTGCATGTTGCGCCCCTTGTTGTACCTATTCCTACTGCAACTCATTCTCTCCTCTGTGCAGCTCTTGTTCTTCCTTGAGTTGCTGCTTCAACAAAAGAAAATCCTTCTCTGTTCCTTTCTCTGCCTCCGTGTGATTTTCATTTCGCACCATCACCTCATAGCCTCAAACTCCAAAGCTTCTTTCATCATGAGTGGATCTGCTTTGAACTTGCATCTTTGTTCTACCTCTATGTTGTCAACAAACCTCCTCTTGCATTCGTCGCGTGCAAGTGTGACACCTTCTGTTGCTGCTGATGTTGTTGCTCGCTATGATGTCCTTTCTATTGATCTTGATATCCTTGTCCATGAACAACTTGATGTCTTCGTGGATAAGAAAGTTCATAGACACTTGGTTGATTGCATCCCCAGTTGCACTCTTAATAGTGTGTTTGAATCTGCTCTCCTGAAGGCCATTGTACTTATCATGCTAAGAGACAGATGAACACCTATGATGCCTGGAGACATAGCAACACTCATGGCAAGAAATCTATCAGTTGAAAACCAAAACAAACTTGAGGATTGACTTGCAACATACCTGTGTGATTGATTGTGAAGGTTGCACAATTTTCGCCGAGAGGTCAGGATACTGACTGCCAAAACTGCACAAGGCACAGTCTGGGTTGTCAGGAGGCTGATTGACTGCTGGAACTACACAATGTACAGTCCAACCTAGCCTGTTGAGGACTGAAACTGCACAATATGCAATTTCTGTCAGTAGTGACATGCAACCGGTAAACTATATTGAGCAATTTCTGGGGCTAGCAGGACACTGCCTCCAAGAATTGTGCAATGCAAGTCTAGAGGTTAGTGTTGGGCTAGAATTGCACAATTTTTCAAGGGAAAGCAGAGCCTTTGCTTCCAGAAATGCGCAGTGCTATTCGGGAAAGGCACGGTCCGGGGCAAGGCAGCCTAGACCGCCTGATGGGCAACTGAAAACATGAGAAGTCTGAATGAATGTTGAGATGAGTGCAAAGAAGAGTGAATGGTCATACATGCAAACATCAAGTGCAGGGTTCAGAGTACGGGAAAGCATGCATGTGTGTGAAGTGAGTTGCTCCATGCAAAAATAGTGTCATGCATGCGACAATAGTGAGATGTGAACGAAAATTGAAATGATGCTTCTACAAGATAACATACATCAAAATGGCAGCAAGCTCTCACTAAAATCAAGCAAACAACACTCACACAAAGAGAAACACAAAAAACGATAGAAACACAATGCAAGACATGAAAAGTGGGCTTACCCCAAAACAACTAAGTTGAATGTGCCAACGGCTCCTAGATGGAATGTGGGATGTCAGAGCTACAAGGTCAATGTGAGGAATGAGATTTGCAACATCTGATTTATGAGTTTTGATCAAATCAAGGTTGTGACGCGCATGCCACAAATATAGGAAAAGCGACACTTTGCGAGAGGTTTCTGATATGATCCTCGCATTTAACCTCTAGTTGCTAAAAATAGATCCCTAAATCAAGGGATGCCTTTGCATGCTACCTTGGGAGAAGTAGTCCATGCATGCAAATCAATTTTTCTCAGTTCCAGAGGGAACCGGTCAACCCAATTGCAAATGCAACAGTCTACTCAGCTGAGGGGAAAAAATGCACATTTATGGGAGGGAGCTAGGCTGGCTGCCTAGAGGGATTGTAAAATTTTTGGTCAAAGCAACTGACTGCTACCCATAATTGCTCAATTTATGGGCTGAGCAGCCCTACTAGGAGGATTTGCGCAGTTTTTCCAATGAAAAATTTCAAGTGGATTTGTGCAATTCTGGAACCCAGCAGGATGTTAGACAAAATTGCTCAATTTCTAGAGGGAAGGTTGCTTCCCCTCCAAAATTGCACAATTTCTTGAGGAAGCTACTCAGCCTGCAACTTGACCAAGTTCGTAGAAACAACCTGTGAGGGGAATGCAATAAGATCTCATGGAAAGGCTGTCATTTTGCAAGAAAATCACTAAAGCTTGGGTACCTGACAAGGCAAGACATGCTGTTGTGAAAGGTTGGTAGGGAGGCTCCAAAACGAAGCTAAGGAAAAATTTTGGAGTGTGGTTGTAGCCGCTACAACACTTGGCAACACACTGGTAGAACTCCAGCTCTCTTAATGGACCTTGTTCATGAAAAGCAAGTTTAACACCTTTAGAAGTATTGTTCAGTTATCAGTTCGTCTTGATCTTCACACTTGCTTGATTGTAAGATGTAGCATCTACCAAGCTCTTGGTCGATTGACACACATTCCAAGCCAAGGAAACATAGTTGTTTCGATTGGGGTTGAGAGGTATATTGGCGCACAAGCAGTATAGTCGTCAGAGTCTTAGTTTCATCTCTAGTTTTGCTTCATTGCCAGTAGGCCTAGGCAGTGCCTTGGCGGAGTCACGCAGGAACACAAGCATTGCTCTGTTGCTAGTGAGCCTGGTCAGTACCCCTGCGGGGTTACTTGCATCACCTCTCTATGCAAGAACCCTTTCTCTTCTTTCGCCTTATTCATTTTCAATTTTTGAAAATTTTCACTTTTCATTTTCATAACTGTGCATAGCATTTATTCATTTCAGAGGTGGAAGAGGGATCCTAACCTATTGAGAGAAGAGGTTGTTCCTTCACAGAAGTAGTTTATGTATACCTCTAACGTGCTTGTTAATGTTTTCCCCCTCACCTTCCTCTACTTGACTGAGCTGCCAAGGGGCAACCCAAAAACAACCGACTAGAGTAGGTGACACTAGTTAGTGTGCAAGTGTTGTGTTTTCACCAAGGTTCACTTGAACATTATGAATTTTCTGTTGAAGTATCATGGAATAAAAACAACAAGTTATTCATAAAGAGGTGGGATGACAGATAACCAAGTAGTGATAGCCGCACAAGGCCTCTTGTACTTTACCCAGCTTGTTTCAAGAGTCATGCATGGTTTCATGTGAAAGTAACCTATGAAAAATCAAGAAAACAAACAACAAGGCTAAGTAGAAGCAAAATTAAATGTGAAAGCAAAGTGATTAAGAAAACAAGCAAGCAGACAAACAAATATGCAAAGCAATAAAGCAAACAAGCATGCAAGCAAGCAAACTTAAAGAAAACACTACTCCTACTCCTAAGCTAACAGTGCATGGGCCTTGTTAGAGCCTAGATTTACCTCAGGTTGAAAAGGTAAGCTTTTAGGTCCACATCAAACAACGCTCAGCCTGGTAGCTAACCCTACCAGGTCAGGAGAGGGCTCTCTCCAGGTCAATCTCAGCTAGTTATGATCACTAAGGGCTTGAGATGACTGAAATAGCTGCTAATCCTAGGCTAGGTATAGATGTAAAGGAGTTTGTTTGATAAAATGGTGTTTTTGTGGGCTCAAAGGGAAAGGCGGATTTTTGGGTGCAGGGAATGAGGCACAGTCTTGCAGGGATTTCGATGGGGCAAGGTAGGCAACTGTAATTGGCAGTATAAATCAGGTGAGGTGGATGGATCAGACTGAGGAGGAGTTGAAGAGGGCAAGGGAAGCCATGGATCCTCTCCAAACAGTGGAAAACATTAAAGACTAAAGAAAACTTCAAGTAGAGCACTACAATTCTCAATTTATTCTACTTACACTCTTGTTTGTTTAGCTGAGAAGAAATAAAGAGAAATGATACATATAACACATGAATGAATTCACAAAGACATAAGAAAGCACTCTACCAAAACAAATGCCACAGGGATCCCAAAGAATGCTGCAAATCCCGGTCTCAATTCCTTAGCCAAAATACTGATAAGAGTGTACAATGAAGCTCAAGGCTTTCTCAAGAGTCCAACCATGCTAATGAATGAAAAACAACGTAATATAGACAAACATAGCTCCTCCTTTCCTCTAGGGGTCGAGCTCACATGTTTAGGAGCTAATCCAACTGATCCTAAACTGAGAATTGGAATCTAGGCAATATAACAACATGCCTCTAGAAACAAGGAAACTGATTCATTCAGTTTTAAACAACCTCTAAACTGATGAATATACCTATACAAGTAAAAATCAAAGATATTTACATCATGATCCATCAATGTTTTTCAAATTACATCATAAATTTTCCATTAGGAAAGTAGAAAAGTCAAACTAGGCAAAACTGGGCGAAAAAAAAGCAAAACTGGGTCAAACTGACAATTTTTCCTTTATGCGCTGTGCCTGTTTGGACCGACTTTTGGAGGCCTTCCTGATGTCCAAATCAGCTCCAAGTAGGCTTGTTGGAAAGGCCTACCTGTCTACTTTCCAACCCTAGTGGAATTTTTTCAATTTTGTCTTCATTTGCTCTATCAAAAATCAAATCTCCCAAGGCTGCTTCCTATGTGTCAAAATAGGGGCAATGAGGTCATTTTTTGAGTGTTTTTGACCTCTTTGAGGGCTGAAAACCTGCCCAAATTTCTTGGCCATAAGTAGGCAAACATAAATTTTCATGACAAATCTAGAAATGCAATTTTTTTTTGATTTGGAGCCCTCTAGCAAAAGCGAGCGCCACGTGGCACAACGCATAGGGAGGAAAACTCTTTTTGTTGTGCAAAAAAATTCCAAAATGCAAAAATTGCTCCAAATTTGTTGAAATTTGGGTTGGACCTTCTCTATCAAGAGCTATGATGGGCCAAGGATGCCTCGGCCAATATCCAGAGTCGATCATGCTCTTTTTTCCTCTTTTGCCTTTTTGATGCCGTCCTTAGTTTTGCCTTTAAATTCCTTATTCGTGCCTTGCAAACCTTGTTTCACGCCATATAGTGAAAATCCATGTGTCTCAGCAATGCATTGTCTTTGTAGGCCTTGTCCAACAGTATCTCTAAGTGGATGTTGACTCTCTCGAGCCAAGACTCCCGATCAACGTTTATCTCTTGCTCAAGTGAAGTGAACTCCACCCTCCTCCTTTAGGCAACTTGACAGTTCTCCCTAATGTTTTGTAACTCCATGATCACCTGCTGGTCCTCAAGCTGCTTATTCCTTTGCTCCAAGTATTTTATAATCCACTTAGCCCTCTCCAAGTTGAGGGACAAGGCTTTGATTTCTATTTGCTGCTCTTGGATGATCTCTTTGAGACTTGTGCTTTCCGGGCCCATATCAACATCCTCAACAAGAATAAAGTCCCGCTCACCTGAAGGCCCTTCATCTTACATTGGCCTCTTGCCTTTGTCCTGAACCTGTGGTGTTGATGTCGGAAGCGATGCCCCTTCCACCCCAGGTGGAGATAACACTCGCTTTGCTACCGCGAACAACTACCTGGTGCCCTTCTGATAAGTGATAAAGACCGACATCCTAACAAACTATGTCTCCTGGTCCTCATACTAATAAGAAGATCCACCTGTCTCATGAAAAACCTCTAAAGGTCCTTGAGGAGCTCTAAAAAACTCACGAGTGATGAAATCATCCCAAGTGATGCCCTGCAAGCCAAGCTGATGAACAACCACAATTTTAATAAGAGCAAAATGATAAATACTGTTAAACTGCTGCTGAGGGGTCTTGTGTTGCACTAGAGTAGTTATCCTTTCGATATTTCGGCACATGAAGTAAGCAATGTTCATCATCCGTACTTGGGCGAAATGCATGAGCAACCTGATGTGATAAGCATACAAGTGGGAGAACCGGCCCTCACAGCTAAAATACTTCATGATCAATTTCATTAAAGGAGCATATTCATCTCTGAGGTATCGAAAAGGAAACACTCTCTTGAGCTGCCTCAAGAAGCCAAGCTTAATATATGGTTCAAAATGCTGCTGGTCAATTTTCTGCCTCTTGTTCCATGGCTCTCCAATGTTAGGTATGTCGGTTGCTATTGAAATGGATTCTGGTGTAAGTGTGAAGGTGACACCAAATAGAGTGACTTGATCACCATGTAAATGCAATACAAACAAAAGAGCCAACTCATGATGAAACTGAGTGCTAGCAACCTTCTCACAAAATTCATAACATGATTGATGTCGGAAACAAGAGATAGCAAGTGAGCAGGCCTGCAATTCACAAGAGTGGTTGGTTCTTCTCTGATATGTCTGCCCCCTCTATGAGGCCTCCTGGGTGTGTGTCCCTCCGTGGGTGAGTCAATTTGGGTCTCCACTTCATAATCATATGAAGGATCAGATGCCATAACTGCTGGTGGACAAACTGTCTTGAAGAAATAGGTGTTGATATGTCAAATTGTATTGGACTGCCTTTGATGATTGTTTAACCTTTGTAACAAGGTGAATTCGTGCGTTTTTGGCGATTGGAGGTCATTCTGGAAATTTTCGGACTCTTTAACTGTGTGCGCCGTGCACCCAACCCAATGCACCACGCCTGTGTAAAAATGCACTAAGTTTTGAGGCCCAGTGCGTCGCGCCGGTCGATTTTCACCCAAACTCACCCAAACTTGTCACTCACTCACCAAAATCATTTTTTCTTACTTCTCTTTTGCAAATGAACTTTATATTGTTGATCAAAATCTGGATGCCATAATTGGAAGTATTATATCAGAATTTTTTTAATTACACTCTGTTATAACAATTAGGAAAATCTATGTTTTCTACAAATAATCTAAGTTAAGGAATTCCTAATTTCTCCTTAGTTTAGGTTGTTTCTTTTAATCTATCACAAAGGATTCTTAATTTCTCTTTGTTTCTGATTACCCCCGTGTTCTTCATTTCAATCCTGGTCTGAGACTTCTTAATTGCACTCTCATTGTTGGGTTCCTATAATTCTAGTGATTACCCCATTACTATTGTAGTTATACCCCTTATTTATATTGTTGTGCCCCTATTACCCACATATTGTTATTTCTGTGCCCCATAGAATCCCTCTATTATTATTTTTGTGGCTTTATATTATTATTGTTAGGTCGGCTGGGTTATATTGTGACTCCTTAGACTCCTATATATAGAAAGGAGGTTTTGTCATTTGAATCATCCAAGAATTGTTCATTTATGTAATGTAAAGGAGGTTGCCCCCTCGAAGAGGCTGAATTCTAAGTCGTTGATCTATCTTTTATATCTTTTCTTGAGCTGGTTTCATAACACGTAATCCATAAAATCATTGATCCAGATGCAGCTAAATTTGTAGAAGTTTGCCTCAGATTAACCCTTTTCATTTATAAAGATGATATATATGAGTAGACTTGCGATGTAGCTATGGGATCACCTTTGTCTCCCATCATTGCTAGTCTATTTATGGAACATTTTGAAACTAAATCCATTGATTCTTTCGCATTAAAACCTAATATTTGGAAAAGATTTGTCGATGAAACTTACATTATTTGGCCTCAAGAAAAAGAAAAAATTAGACATTTTCCTAAAGTACCTTAACAGTCAATATAATTCTATCAAATTTACAATGGAAGTGGAAGAGAATGGCAACCTTCCCTTTCTTGACATCCTAATCAAGAGAAACCAAGATGGCTCAATATTTCACCAGGTCTATCGTAAGAAAACCCACACAAATCATTACCTTCACACCAACTCACATAATATTCCTACTAAAAAACTAGGGGTTCTCAACACTCTTGCTACCAGGTTTGTTCACATTTCAGATCATGATCATTTTTAACATGAGAAGAACCATCGTATGGATGTTTTTGAAAAGAATGAATATAGAAGACACCAAGGAATCAAATCTTTCAAGAAGGTAGAGAATCCTAAAATTAAACAAACTATGGATGAGTGTGCTAGTAAGGTCCATCTCCCCTACATATTGGGCACCACTGATAAAATTTATTATATTTTAAAGAAGAACAATATAAAAATAACCTTCACACTTATGAGCACCATTAACAAATGCCTAAAATCCATAAAACATTCCATTGATCCTAAATGCCACAAAGGGGTTTATTTTGTTCCTTGTTCTCATGGAAAAACCTACATTGGTGAGACCGGTCGATCAATCTTAACTCAGACTCAAGAGCATGCAACTGACATTAAGCATAACCGTTCCAAGACCTCAACTTTGGCCGAGCACTCTAGTAAAACCAATCATCATATCTGTATTGAAAACTCTTGTGTTGTGGCCTAAATTGATCATTATCACCATAGGAAATTCAGAGAAGCTATCAAAATATGTAAACACTCTCACAACCTTAACTGCAATGATCATTGGAAAATTAGTGATAACTGGATTCCTACTCTAACCTTTGATTCTACCTTCCCCTAAATGCTCCCTGCCCTATTATCGCTACACTTGGCCTCCACAATTTTAGTTCATAAGCCCTAAATTCATTAAACCATCTTAATAAAATAATCAAGAATAAAATATTCTAGAATACCTTTTTTATAATTTCTATTTTTATTTTTTTATTTTTTAATCTAGTAACTCTAGTTTAATATTTTCTAATCTCAATCATTATATTCATTTCAAATATAAATCATTATAAATATAAATAAACCATAAAAAATAATAAAGTTATAATATTAAAAAAAATTCATCATTCACAAACATTTTAGTGAATAAAAAATAATATAGAAAAAGAAAAAATTTTAGAATCCTAAATGAACAAATAAAGATGAATTTTATCAAAAAGAAAAATAAAATTCAATTTGAAATTAATAAAATTAAGTTTCGCCCAATATAATAAATTAGCTTAGAACAATTCATTAGTAATTTTATTAAATTTATTTATTTTATTTTTCATTTAATAAACTAAATACATCAACTCATACACGAATACCAAAATAAAAATGTAATCATTAAAAGCATTTAATCATATAAGGAATAATAATTAATAATCAGACAAAATTAGTAGTTATATTTTATAGTATATATTAATATGAATAATAGTTATATTTAATAATCAAATAAAAACAAAAATACATTTATAAAAAAAATAATCTTAAAGAAAGAAATTAGATATAAAATTAAAACAAAAAATTAAAACTAAAATAATAACAAATTATATTAAAATAAAATCAATAAATATAATTAAAACTGAATTATATCATTATCAAACCTATTGGTTGATATTCATTCCCATCCCAACTTTATCCTTATTTATTACCCTATTGATTTTTGACTTATTCACTCATGGATCTAATCCTAATGATGAACCATAGAGGTTAGTTCTAAATGTCGATTACAACAAACATGAATGCAATAACTCTAGAAGATAACACCTCACAAAATATAGATCGTATAAGCCTCAAATCAATAATATGTAACCATTTAACTTTTTTAGGAAATACAAAAAATATATCATTTCACATATTAAATACACTTTGAAAAGGTACAAATCAAGGCCTATATACCTTCCACTGTGATGTGTGGCACTTCATTTTTCGAGCCTAGCCTTAGAGGCCTTGTCCTGAAACATATACTAATTGAATTTAACTATGCATAAATAAAATATACAAATATTTTAAGAAAATTGATAAAATATTATGAGAAAATTCAAACACCTTAATACTCTCCTCACTGGACTTCCTGTTCATCCAACTTCTCATATGTTTTAAAAATTTCTTTCGATACTTTTATACTTACATCAACTAGCCTTCTTTTGAGCCTTTACTCAGGTAGGTGCTTTTTGATATTATTTATTTCATTGCACCTAAATATCTTGTAGTTATAAGAAATTTGTAGTTTAACCTTTTTTATGGACCAACCTACACCAAATTCAGTCTCCATGTTGCGAATGACTGATTTCTGTAGGTACAACAATATCTTTAAGAATGGAAAATGGAGATTGTCTTTGATCTATTGAAGGCACGATTCCTTCAACCTATTCAAAAAAAATTTCCCAACATCTGATCTACGGATTTCACCTGAAGCCATGTCATATTATATCCTTATATCATAGCTACCAATGTGAAATTCATAATGTGGCATGGAAGAATAGATTTGTGTCCCGAGAGTGGATTGGGCATTGGAGGTATATGTTTCCTGTTCCAAATTCTTAGTGGTTATGCCTAATTAATTTCTCCTTGATATTGTACTCAACCTACAAGTGGTTGGGGAATCAATTGATTCCCTTTTATCTAGTTGATGTGCTTAGAATGTTTCAGTGGTTTTATTTGGTCATTTTTCTATGTATCTACAATCATTCTCAAGTCCACAACATAAATTTTATTAACTACCTCCATCCCCAATATCAAACCCAAGGCCTCCTTCTCCTTGCCAGTCTCATGTCCCTATATACAAAAAATAAATTTTTATTTTGAATTTTTTTAATTAAAACTAAAAATAAAAAAATAAAACTAAAAATCAAAGAAATAATTAAAATAATTACATCTCTAGAAATTCACAATGTCTTAACTCATTATGTCCACTATCTACTCCATTAACTATGCTCGACATTTTGAGGTTGGGATAGAAAATCATGTTCATGGTGGCAAGACAAGGAAAATAACATGCAAGGAAGAAGATAAAAATATGTGAAGGGGAACAATTTGAGTCGAGGTAAGCAATATAGCCATCACATACACAAAATATACATAAATTTTAAGCAAACCTTTATGTCAATCAAAAAATTCTACACCAATTAATGAATAAATATCCGATAATTTTACCCTAAATATGCGCTTTGTTCACTGAATCGACGATTCCTTACATTGGAGCTCCCTTTCTAGACCAAAAAGACAAAAAAAATCTCTTGTAAGCTCCATCTAAATCCTTAAGTTTACTATACAGCTCCAATTTCTAGACCAAAAAGGGAGAAAAATAAAAATCACATGTAAACTCCATCTAAATCCTTGATATCCTTTAAAGTCCATTAGATAACATCAAAATATATCAATTTGTTTTGCAATATTTGAACTATCGCTACAAATACAAGCAAAACAAGGAAATATAAAAATTGTCCATTCACAAAAGAACATGTGGACTTTGAAGCTCCTGGATTGAAACCTAGCTAGGAAGAGTGATGGTTGACTCCTGGAAGGGGCGGTTATTTTTGGTATAAATTTCCCTCGAATATCCCTAATCTTATGAGGCATGAAATAAGTATGTTCCTTTTGTGTTTTTCTTCTTTTCTTTTTGAATTTTTCAAGACAAGAAAAATTTATGCAAAGCAAAAGTAAAATTGAAAAAAGGCAACTCTATGTAGAAAAAACACCTACTTAGACACCTCCCCATAAACAAAACCAAAAGTGATGAGCCTCAGTATTGCAACAAGAGTGTTGCAACTCCCAAGGCTACCAACTTTAATTATCAACCTGAGAATTGTGCAAACTTAAGAGGTGGTAGTGCTATATGAAAAATAGGCTAACCTCTACTCAAGTCACTTTGAAGTAGTTGACCAGATCAAGGTATACATAGACCAAACTATCAAATCGATCTAGATTTGCAATGAAAGAAATTGCATGAAAGGAAAGTTCTAATAGATTTGCAGAAATGGAAATGTTACAATATTCTCAATAATTGAAATGCTAGTTTTGCATAAATGTAAATGCTGACCTAATTGTTTGAACGTAAATGATACAATAATATAAGAAATGTAAAGTATACAATACTTATAGAAAATAGACATCTGATACATTTGCAGAACATAAATATTGCATCAAAAGGAAACCTAGTCTATGCACAAAAAATGACAATGCTTGAAATAGAAACCCTATCTTAAGAAGCATAAAATAAAAAAAAGAAATTCTAATATACCTTGCAGAAAGTAAAGAGCATGAAATCAACCTTTAATCACTATATTTAAGAGAGATTGTATCCTTGCAAATAGTTCATTAGGTTCTTCATAGAGTAATGATGAAAATTATCATTATTTTATTCAATTCATGAATCTCTTTACTAACCCGAAGTGATTAAGTGAGTTATAGAGGTAGAAAGGAAAGTCCTAAGTGGTCTTTGATCTTCCTCAATAATTTTTTTAAAATCCTAAGGGGAATTATTTAGGGATAGAATGAGAAAATCAATCTTCAAGGATAATTTTGGTCAAGTTTGGAGGGCTTTTACATGGTGCTACAAGATGCTACAAGATTTCTATAGGATTACTCTATGATTCCTACATTATGTTATATGATTTCCCTGTTTTACCATATGATTGAATATGTGAGAATTATGAGGGTGAGAAAGGTGATCTGGCTAGAAAACATAAAGTTGTCTAAGAGAAGAATTATTCAACCACAGAGCATGAGGTATTAGTGATGGTATATGCACTCTAAAAGTTTAGGAATTATTTGTTGGGTGTGTATTTCAAAATCTACATAGACCACTCCACTTTGAAGTACCCGGTCAACAAGCCTATGTTGAAGGGGGGGAATTTTCAGGTGGTTACTGCTATTTTAGGAGTATGACTATGAGGTAGTTGCAAAGCCAGGAAGATTAAATGTTGGATTAGATCACCTTTCACAAATTGAGAATGGCGAAGAACCCACAAGTCTTGATGAAGCATTACCTGATGTGAAAATCTTTGTTGTTTTCATTGCAGATGAATATTTTGCAGATATAATCCAATTCTTGTCTACAGTTACAACTCTTGAAGGGTATATAACACAACAAAAGAAAGGATTGATGGTCAAGGATGCATATTTCTCCATCATTGAAGGTCACTTGTATAAAATGGGATCAGATGAAGTTATGTGCAGGTATGTACCAGATTATGAATGAAAACGTATCCTCACTGAACCACATGGAGGATTTGTTGGAGGAAATTATGTGGGAAGGGAAACTACGTAGAAGATCCTACGAGCTGGGATATGGTGGCCAACCGTGCACAAGGATTTTAAGGTATATTGTAGAGCATGTGATGTATGTGAGAGGACTAGGAAACCATCATGAAGTGATGAATTACCTCTGAACCCACAAGTTTTGCTACAGGAATTCAATAAATGGGTAATGGATTTTAACCACCAGGAAAGAAGAAAGGAGCATGATACATCATCACAGCAACAAAATACTTGACCAGGAGGGCTAAGGTGCAGTCCACGAAGGATTGTAGCTCGACTACCAGTGCAAAGTTTATATTTCAATACATTTTGTCCAGGTTTGGCTGTCTTGATATTTTGATGAGAAATAGGGGTTCGCATTTCTTGAACAAAATGATTGCTACTTTGCTTGAAGAATTCCAGTTGTATCATCAGAAAATCACATCATATCATCATGAAGAAAATGACAGCATGGAAACCTTTAATAAAAATCCTAGAGAATGCTTTGACGAAGATCTGTAATACAAATAGGAACGATTGGGATGTACGCATACTAGCTGTTCTTTGGGAATACATAACTACCTGTAAGAAGTTGACTCGAAAAACACCATTTTGGAGGGTTTATGGGAAAGAGGCAGTGATGCCGATCGAGTACATCATGCCCAGTTTGAGGACTATTGTAGTCATAGAGATGGAAGATCAAGATATAATGGAAGAACACCTCACACAGATACTTGAATTAGAAGAAGATATTTTCCTAGAAATTTTCCATCAACAGGTGCAGAAGGCTCGAGAAAATGCATGGTGTGATCACCACATTAAGCACCATACCTTTAAAAATGGATATTTAGTACTACTGTGTGATAGCAACTTTACTAAGTTTTCAGGAAAGTTTCAAATGCATTGACTAGGACCATACATCGTCAAGGAGATTACAGATGGAGGTGTAGTTCAGCTCTTGAAGCTGAACAGGGAGCTATCTCCTAGAAGAATCAATGGGAGCTAGTTGAATTTGTACAAAGGTCATCCTACCCTTGTGCAATGACTATATGGATGTTGGACAGTCTTAATACTTCATGGATTTGCAAGGAAGTGTGAGACTATAAACTACATTGCGAGAAGGATAATTTGGTGAATTGAATGGGTTGCTTGACAATTATAAGAAAGGCAGAGTCGAGAGGTATGATGAAGGATTTTCACTAGCAAGGTGGGTCCCACAAATCCTGGCTAGAAAGTAACCATTGGAAACATTGTATATGGTGGGATGGTTATTTTCCCGTTAAAGGGAGTGTGGGGGGGGCAGAATTTAAGGAGTGTATCTTTGGAAATAAGCAGCCAAAATAAAACTAATGATGGAGATCTGGAGGGAATAGATGGATTTGAATTCAAAATGGGCTATTAATGCAGCATCCTATTCCACATTCAAACACTTTTCTTCCAGAGAAATTTGCTTGATATTTTCCATATTAGTTTGCACAAAGACGATTACTTCATGTCTGGACGGGATTGGAAAGAGATACAAAAGAAGTTTTCATAGCATAGATTTTAGTTGGAGGAGGGTTTACTTGAGTGTCAGAAGGAAATATTCTGGGAGAGGATGAAAGCAATACCACCAATCCCTACCATAGTTCCTAGGTTGTTGCACAGGGGATTCACTCACTGAACCTCTAACATAGCACACGCGTTCATGGAATACTAAAAAATACCCTTAATTTGACTACATATTGGAAAATACCTCTAAAGATCATGTTATTTAACTCCCTACCAATATAAATCCAATACAGCTTCCCAATTTATAAAACCCCTATTTTCACTAAATATTGTATGCAAGCATTTTTTAATTCACATTTTTTATACCCTTTTAATTTTATATCATAAATCTAGCAGTGGATCACAATAGAAAAAGAGGTTACTGATTACATTTCGACAAGATCAAGATGGATGTGGAGGCATTGAAGTGGATAAAGGAGGAAGAATCAAAATGTTTTGTGAGAAATAAGATTTTTGTTATTTCAATGTACTTGTGCGCATCAAGGAATCAATGGTTGATGTTTCATCTTGCGATATAGCTTTCGCTACAGAGGAAGATCTGGAACATAGTTATGTGAGTGGTCATTCATTCTTGAGGGATTCAAAACTTGTTATAGCCTAGATAGTAGCAAAGGGTTGGTCCCCTGTAGATTTCGAACGTGTTGCTATGAAGGTTTATATCCTTCGCTTGAATTTGGTTTCTATTGTTAAAGCAGGATGCATTTATTTGCAGGGCACAAGTCTTGAGCTTGCAGCTCTAGATGAATGTACATCAAATGGTAATGTTCAAAAGTGGCTTTGCAGCAACACTCCAGATTTTTTGTGCGATAATGATATACAAAAGTTGCAATTGGAGGCAATTTTAGTCCTAGCAGAATTGAAGCAGGGGCTCTTTATGTGTGGTTGTGAATGTTAGACATAAGTTAGCATTTTACATAGACAACATCAAGAAGATAATGTTTCCTAGTTGCTAAAAAACACAATAATTAAATTCATTATTAAGGAGAACTAAATGATAAAAAACAAAAAAGCATAACTTAGTATTAAAGATACACTCACTTATTTGTTGTAACATAACGAAAAAGCATTAACAAGTTAACAAATGTGCAATATGGCCATATCTAGTATTTCTCATTAAATATCGCAGACTTACCTCAGCAATGCATAGTTGCATGTAGACTATGAAGAAAATCATGTCTCAAAAGCCTTCACAGGAAAAAACTTTCAGAATGCTTTGGGTTGTTTTTTTTTTTGCACTAGTAAGGTGTACCTAGTCAAATATAATTATACATAAAACAATATACTAAAGTCTAAAACTATGATATTCTTACAGTTAACAGAAAATTCAAGTGGGTGACCTTCCAATAGAATTCAAGCACTGTTGTAGGAACACAATGAACAGGCATACAAGGATTTTTCATAAAACTTGTGCCACCTACAATGTCTGATCTAGTGTAAGAGCCCTGAGAATAATAAAACTCTTGGAAAATCCAAGCAAAATTACTTTAAACATTATGGTGTAAACAAAAATCATGTTGTCAAGACTCAAAACAAAAACTAAATACACAATGTTGTCCTTTGAGATAACCTAAGGTCAATTGGTTATGCCAAAGAACTTATAATGTTTTGTTGGTTTTGGTTTAATTGGAGGACCAATGTATGAAACAAATTATAACAGTAATGCTCAAACTTTTGAATAATACTAATAGGTAAACAAAGGGCTACTATTTAATTCACCACAGTGATTTAAGTTTTTGTTCATTTTAAGTTGAAGTAATAAGAAGATATGATTACTTTAGTTTTCAAATAGAATATTAATTATTCATAAGCTAGAAAACCTTCAACCAATGTTTGATGACTTAACAAAATATACTTAAGGTTATAAAGATACTGGTAACTGAATGATTTAGAGTGAGATACTTAAAAAAATAGTTCAGTAACCCATTCTCTTTAATGATTATAACTTCAGACGGAAATTAAGAATAACTAAAGCATAGTTACACTTAGTTAC
Source organism: Pinus taeda (assembly GCA_000404065.3). Lineage (NCBI taxonomy): Eukaryota > Viridiplantae > Streptophyta > Pinopsida > Pinales > Pinaceae > Pinus > Pinus taeda. The sequence goes on from APFE031337822.1 coordinate 27,191, forward strand.
CTTTATAAAACTCAAACATATGTAGAATACAAAATGAAAGTGGAAAAAATTACAAGAGAAGTAAGACTATGTGGAACAAAATTCTGAATCCTATGCTTTACCATTAGTGATCTAGAAAATATGTGTACATTAAATGCTTACAAAATGCTTATGCAAGGGTGCAACCCTTAGTAACTCGTAGAAGAGAGTTATTTATACTAGTTTAGATACTGGATAAAATATCCTAAATTCATTACAAAAATAGCCTGAAAGAAAATAGGAAACGAAAACTGTTGAATGATGTGTCCCTATTGGGCAAGGAGTTATTAATGATTGTGCCTTCAAATTCTATTGTGATATCTTCTTGTTGGGATGAAACACTAATCAATTGTTTCACATAATTGATCCCACCTCTCTTCACTTGGTATTTCCAAATTTACCATCCTTCTAAATATCTCATCAACTTCATTATATCTTTCAAAATTGGGTTTAGTGAGAAAAAGGTGTCCAACTTCATGTTTGATTGCGAGGTCAAAGCTCAAAGCTTCAAGAAACTATTTCCCTATAATCAATCTTTTTATCCCTGCAAATTGACTTCTATTTGTTGCAATAATATATAAATTTTCACATTAATCCTCCAATTTGACTAACTTATCATTTGATGACACTAACCCTAGTAAGCCTTTCTTTTTCAACTTACTGAATTTAGAAAGAAATCTTCGGAACACAATGTTCAAAGCTTCACATTTTGTTTTCAAATGTGTCAGTAAATTCTTCTTCTATAGGACATTCTTAATTTCCAAAATAGTAGTTGTCCTATCTAGAATATTTATTTCCTATAACTCTTGCTTAGTCTTGGAGTTTAATACTTTGATCATTCCCAATGCTTCCTTTGGGTTTTGTCTTGAATGCTGCCGTCTGATTATCAATCTATGTCCTACATCTGGAAATCAACTCCTCCTGTTCGAAAATTATTTGTATGGATGGCCATACCTCTGTTATGGAGTGGTTGATTTCTAACTAGATGTCCTCTTTGGCTTGGGCCAAAGTGTCTACAATTAGAGACTTATTCTCTAATTGTTTACCTTTGAGTTCTAACCTGTGCCACTTTTGCATTCCCTATACATACAAGGTATCATTTTTTTACCTTCTTTGACTCCAGAATTTGGAACTTCTGGAGTAACTTTTCATTCAATTGTTTTTGTGATTGCAATTCCTATGATAACCTTGTTTTTTCAATTGTTGTTGATTTTGAGGCAATATCAGTGGAGGATGAGCTTGGTTCTATACTTATTATGGGAACTATTGTTACTGGGATTACAACAAGCTGCCTGACCTATTTTTCCTTAAGTAGTTGTTCTATTTGTTCTTCCATGTTTATGATCTGTATGTTTTGTTCAATAATGAGCTTAAACATCTCCTCCCTGTGTTTTGCATTTTCTACCATCTCCCTGGTTTGTGGATCCTCAGTTGAATGAAGTTCCAACTATTTCTTCAAGGCTGCTATCTCTATATTATTTTTCTTGAGTATATCTTCAATTGCTTTACAGACTTGGGGATCATATCCAATTTTAACAATAAGATCTTCTAAATATTTTAATTTGTTATCTTTACCTAAGGATGTCAGTTTTTCGATCTTAAGCTGTGGCTGCATATTTAAAAAGGCAAGTCTAATCTTAGAGAGGGACATGGTAGTTGTAGTCACTATTGAAAATAACATTTCACTTGATTGCCTATGCAAATCCATTTGATAAATTGGATGTATCTGGTTTAGGTCAAATGAAAATATAGTCTTCTTGTAATCTATTGTGAACTTGGGAAATGGAACCTAAGACTACAAAAAATCCATTTGCATCGTTCCTCTTTCACTGTCAAAGGCAGAGAGAAGTATTTGCTAAGAGGTGGACGTCTGTTTCCAAAAATGATTATACACCTGTGACTTAAGATTTTCATTCTTTTGTTTAATTTCCAAAAATCTTGAGAAGATATTACTATCTTCTATTGAGATGATCTTAGTTGAATGAATAATCTCCATAAGTTCTGTTGAAAAAGGAGTTGAACAAGTAGAAGGAGGTTTTGGATCAGTTGTCCCTACTGACCAATATCCTCTAGATCTCCAAGATCAATTAATTCTGGTGGCCTACTCCCTGATTAAATTGATAATCCAGTGTTGAATTTTGTTTGCCTTATAGAATACTCCTCAAGTTATTTTGTAGTTGATTGAGTTTCTTCTCTGGTTGTTTTGTGTTGAGTATTCTGAGTGACTATAGTACTCACATGTGGAGTAGTTATAACCTATTCATCTACTTCCAAGAGAGTCCCTTCATACCACTACTCCTACTTCATAAACTTCTCTAATTCTGGCCTCGGAGTGTGATTGTAAGGTGTTTCCTCCAATTAAACTCTTAATGCCAAAATGATCCCAAAAGGATCATAGGGCCAGGTGAAACTTGGCTGAAGGTTCATGCTCTTCAACAATTTGTTTGCCTCTCTACCTGCAGACCTAGTATTACAGATGAATGACCCTACCTTGGCTTTGAGCTTAGAATGTGACTTCTTCTTACCAGAGAGAAAATGGACTTCATCCATATTTATCATTTTCCTAATGTATTCCAGTGATAATATCCTCATTGGAAACTACTTAGGTAGTTTCTATGGATCTAACTCACTGTCGTATATCCTAATTTCAGTGTAGTTCTGGTACACATATTAGTCACTAGTATTGGTCTGTTTAGATAGGTGTAATGTTATCTTGATTTTCCCTCCAATTCTACGCTCTACCAGGTTGTTAAGTAACTGAAGGATTAGATGAACAAAAGGATCAATAAATTGAGAAAATGTAAACTTTGATGATGCTTCTCTGACTAATTATGTCCAGTGAATCACTGATTGATTCACTCCTTGTACATATTTCTTGTTGATATGAATGTGCAATGAATCTCCTTGTTGAAACAAAACCAAATGAATTATGACTGAGCTATACCTGAACACTCCTTGTGTGGTAAAATTCATAAATTTCTCATGTATAATATCAACTAAGAATTCACTATAGTTGTACATGAACAAAAGTTGATATTCCTTATTGAAAATAGAAAAGAAGCCAAGGATGGATTCATCAACAAGTTGATAATTTTCAGAGCCTAAAAGGTATGACAACAGGGAGATGATATGTCTAGTGGCTTCAGGGAACATAGAAGATGAATAAGATGGGCTTCTCTTGTGTAATTCAACATCTTCTGGCAGAAAAAGTTCAAAAATAAGGGCTCTCTATGGGAAAGCAAGTTTATTATACAGGTCCATGAGAGCTGCTGGTGAGACATAGCTGAGGGAGTCAGATGAAGGTATAAACAACATTCTATTTATATTCTAAGCAGTAATGGTGACAAGAATTTTTCCATCTTGAGTCATCATTTTTCTTTGCACATGATCATATCTGGCTTCACATGAGGTGATAAAATCATGAAAATGATGAGTTTTTGGAAAGGAGAAGAGGGGAAAGAGTGTCTCCCACAAATGAATGGGATCTTCCTTATCTGTGTATTTTTTCTTTAGCTAGAGATGCAATTCATGATAGTCAAATTCTCATTCACATTCTACGACTTTGAACAGAGATTCTACAAGGGGAAGGAGATCCAAGTCAATCAGGGTTGCAGATGTATTTTCCTCTTCAACCATTTTCTGCGTTTTATCTTTTGGGGCCATTTTGTTGTAGGGTGAATAGGAAAACTAATTTAATTGAAGTATGAATGATAGAAAAAACTATGAACAGAAGAAAACAGAGCTCTCTAAGGGATTGGTTGAAGTGGAAAAGTAATAAATGGTAGATCCATAGGCTATTTATAAGTTGAATTTGGCTAATTTACCATTTTAAATCTTAATGTAGGAAATTTATGACAGAGGAGCAGGGATTAATTGTCGAACAAGAGTGGAAAATGGTTAAATGAGGTTTGCAATGGGACGAGAGCGTATGGAGCAATGGATTTATGACATGGCAACTTGTGAGTGGAGAAGGGGGTAACAAATGGATGATATGGCATGCGGGTGTGATCGATCGTTAGAAGGCTAAAAACTATCGATGGGATTTAAGTATAGGGGGTTTACGCAGTGCATTATATTAGATATCATTTTTGGGATTCAACTGTGTTAAGTAAGTCATTCATGTATCGATGGGATTTCAGGGGGGTGGGGTGAGGAGGTTTATGGTTTTGGGCTTTGGGGGTCTGAAATGATATGGGAGTGACACGTAGCAAAAAGGGTAGCCATTGAAATTTTTTTTCGTATGCCCCCATTTTGTTAACAACAAGTGGCTGAAGGGGGGCCAAAATGCTACCTCTATTGTTGATCTAGGCGACATTGATCATGTATGTTGAAAGGTGTCGAGTGCTTATTGGTGCCAAGTTGATGTTTTATCATTTTCCAACCTTAGACAAATTAAGCGCTTTTTTCTTATTACAAACTTTTTCATAAAAATAAATTAAACTTAATCTAAGAGCTTAACCCTTATTATTAAATTAAATGATCTTTTAATGGTGCATTTAAACTAGCTACCTCAAATTTATTTCATTTCAAATAAAGAAATGTTTTTTCTTTTGTTTTCTTTCCTAACATTTTATTTATTTTGCCTTCCTTTTTTAGGGAAATCTAACCCATCATTTTATTTGATATGGACATAATATAAAATATTCCTAACATTTTCTTTTGTATTTTTTTTTGTCCATATCCTAACTTAACATTTTAACAAATTTTATTTTTTTTCATTTTTCTAATGTGCTAACTTATCAAAACCAAAATTTTTACAACACACAATAACATGAAATAATGTGAAAAAACATAGTCTCCACTATAAACAAAACCTAATTTGTATATCTACCCCATAATGAAGAAAAAAGTTTCTTCATCTGACTATACTGCACTTGAAAGTTCCCAACTATATAGCACAAAGTCAAAATATCTAGGTTGTGCACCATCAAAAACCAAATTCCAAATTTCCAACCATTCCATAGTTTAAATCTAAACAATGAGTATATGCCAAGGCTTGAAAATATTATGATATATCTTTTAAAAAACATCTCCATCAAACAATTGTTTATGGGATGACGATACAACCAATAGTATATTTGCACATGTTGTCTTGAGGGGGCTTGACCCAGGTTCAACGTTACTTAGCCAAAGAAATCCCTACACTACTGGCCCTTTTGACCTCAACCCATGGAGTGCAGGCTGAAGTCTCACCAGAAGCAAGATGGGGAATGTTGGAACCAAGTTTCTGCACCTTTGAGATGGATGTGTTGTTGGTTTATCCTGACTATACCTGCTTGTGCATAGGTTTCTTAGCCCTCTATTCCATCCTTTGGTACCTTCGCGAAAGGATACAATCGGCTTTCACGCAACCATAACCTAGGGCTGATATACCTTTGCGCTATTAGGGAAGCGAGATGTGATATTCCCAAACTAAGCGAAGTATCTTACTTGTCTTATTAACATATCATAGTTAGCTTCATGTAAACAAATGTTCTTACTTCCATCACTTAGCCAATACATTTAGATATAGTCACACATCATATAAGTATCATCAATGAAATTCATACTCAACATAACAAGATGCATGAACAAGAAATAAAGACGTAGAAATTGTAGAATACTTCTATTTATTGATAATTTTGAAAAATTACAGACTCGACATGCCCTGCACACTCAGTTGCAGTAGTCCACGCACTCAGCTATCAACTTCTAGGCCTCTGCACACTCAGCTGCAGAGCCTCTACCTACACTACAACCAAAAAATTAGACTTATACTAAGAGCTATCTCTCATACATCATATCTTGCTTTTTTCCATTCTTCAATTAATCTGCTCTAACTACTTAGAGATTAGCTCTATTTATACAATCCAATGGTCTACACACCATTGGTAGATCTTCTACAGCAAACATTACATTTTCAAAATAAGGGAGGAAAAACCTATGACTCTTTAACATCTACATTCTCTGCGACCACAAAATGCGGAGTCTTTACATTTGAATTACAAAATTGGTCCAAAATATGGGCTTTTAGCCCCAAAACTATCCTTGGGGGATCTCGTGCCCAACAGGCCCCCAACATAAACATCATGACTCACTCTCGAGTTACTCTAGAGGTGTGGAGATCTTAGTACGAAGATCTCCCAGCTCTGTTTGGATCACCGCAACATTGGCAGTGCACTAACCAGCTACATGTTGGACTTCTTCCACTCATGTTTGGTGATTGCTGCCAAACTACTTCTCTGGATCTTTTGCTAAGCTATCTACGTTTCACTAGCTTCCCTTCAATGGAGGCTATGATCACATAAGCTTAATCTGTCCATGGTTGTAGGCACACTTTTAAGACTTCTTCTTCATGCCAAGTGACATCCACCTATTCCTTGAGTGCCTTCTCCTCCTGCATCCGTGCGAGCCTCTATGTAAGGGAAACCATCAGCGTAGTCCCTTTTACCTCATCATACCTTTGTTGTAGCTTATGCACCTCTGTCAACAGGTGCTCTGTAATGGGGTCGTCCTATAGGGTGGTTAGGACCTTGAATGACTGTTCAAACAACTGCATGCAGTCTTCCATTGCACTGTCAACCACCACCATTGTTGTTGTAACATCAGTGGTACATTGTTCCATGAATTTCGACAGAGTTGAAGGCTGTGCCTTCAACTGCAGCTCTGCGAACTGCAGGTTCAGCTCCAGCTGAAGCCTGGTGATCTCTGCTCGACTGTGGTGCATTGTTGTGGTTAACTTGTGGATGTGTGCCTCCACCAATTATTCTGCCTGAATGTCCAACTTTGTGGCCATCCAGCATGCTTCCTCTACTACTTGCATAATTTTCTTATTTTTCTCCACTGCCTCATTACACTGCAGGCCCAACTACTCTGCATTGATGCGGTACTTTCTCATCACCTGTAGAATGCGATTCTCCCAGGCCCTGAGTTCCGTGGTGACTCCATCCTGTAAGAGATAGAGCATCTCCCAAGGGAGCACATCCATGTTCAATCCTACCCCTTTCAAATTGCTAACCATGGGCCTAATGACCTCCTTCAATGTAGTAAGTGCTCCATCTAGGAGCACTATCATGTTGGTCACCCTTCTGCACAACATCTCCTCGGCAGCTGAAGTACCAATCGTGAGGCTGGTGGACATTGTGCCAGCCTGTGGAGTGCATACTTGCAACTCCTACATCTCTATTTGGACAGCCCCCAAGACCAACTGTTGTTGCTCTTTGAACTGTTGGAGGGCCTTCACGGTGACATCCCTGACCATTTCTATGATATCATGCAAATCCCCCTTAGTGAGGGTGATTGGGTTGAAAGATGTCTTTGATTCCTTTGTTTTCTTTCATGGCACTGCCTGCTCTTGTGGTGACGGATGCTTGAGTTGGGTAGATGTCGTCTGCGGGTCTACGTAACCTTATTATGTCTCTATTTCTACCTCAGTTCTGGGTGAAGGTGACTTTTATCCTTCATGCTTTTCTCTTATTGCTTGTTATTGTTCATCCAATTTCACAGCATCGCGTGCTTCCTGGGCCTTAGCGTCTGCTTCCTCCTTTTTGTGCTTCTCTACCAGCTGCACCATTCAGAGCTTAGTTTCCTCCTTCTTACACTGCGTGGTGTACTTGTCTATTTCCACTGTGGAGCCTACTAGACCATGCCACTTTGGCAGCTAAGACTTGAGGACTACAAAGATTACATCACCAATCGCCAGGTACAATAGGTTATGCCATGTCTTCGCAGGGTCCTTCCACACCTTGATAAAAACATGGTGGAAATCCACTTTTAAATCTGCAAAGATCTTCAAACTGGCATATACTGTGGGTGACAACTGTGGCTTGTGATTGATCAGCATCCGAATATTCCTCTCCATTAATACCCAAAATATATTTCTTTCTTTCATACGTTGCACATCCTTGGTCACCCATAGTGAAGTGTACTTCGCTACCTCTGGAAGGTCTGGCATGACCAAAGGGAATTGGTTGTTTCCGGGTAGCTCCCATGCCACCAGTTCAATTGTCAATAGGAGCCACGCATAGTGAAACATTTTTCCCTACTCCTTTGCCTCACGAAAGTTCGTAAGGAACTTACCACATAGACAATTTTCCTAGTTCAACTGGACTCCTTAAGCACATTGGGCTGCTAGTTCAATCACAAGTGTGGGCACCTCATCCAAGCTGCACTTCTACATCAGTTTCCCTGCTAGTATTTGTGTCACGACCTTGACTGCGGGGTTGTTAATGTTGGATATGGCCTATCCTCACTTCTTCTTCTCCAACTTGAACTTCTTCTTCATCACTTCCACAAGCACCAACTCACCACCTTTTCCTTCTGATATATTAACTGGAGCTTGCCCCAAATAAGGCAGCCATGTAATTCGATGAATCAAGTGGTTTGTGATGGGAATGGGCTCCTACAACCACAAACATCCATTATGCACCAAGTAGAGCAGCTGCCTAATGATGAAGAAAGTCACTCGGGCACAGTGGTAATGGGGCACCCATAACAGGTTTAGCAATCCGGCTTTCTCTACATCCCTGAGCCATTTGTGGGGCTACAATTCAATCATTCTAGTCATCGTGTCAATATGTTGGCATATTAGCTGCTTAGTCGCTAAATGCGAAAATTTCTCATGATTCGCGAGGTCCCAATCTTCAAACTTCAGTACATGAACTCACCCTAAGTGCGGCCCCTAAAAAACAATATCATCTGGGATCAACAGGGTGAGCGGCGAGCTCTTGCTCTCATCTATGTCCTTTTGCACTTTGGCTTTGGCCTTGCATAGAGAAACATATTCTGGTAACTAGGTAATAGGGTCCGCACCCTGGGTCTCAACATCCATTTCCTTGTCCTCCTCATCTACCAGGATTTCTTTAGATTCCTCCTTGTTGGCCTCAATATTAGTGGCCTTCCCCTTTTCCTGCAAGGTGATCTTGGTCCTCTATGGGTTTCTTGGTGAGACACACAATGATATCATAGCCTGCATATCCTTATTAGGTCTTGGTATTCTAGGTGATTTAAGGACCTCAATTATTATTTTGGCACTCTCTAGAGCTTTTACGACCTTAATTTCCTATGTGACTTCTTCAGCCGTCAGTACTCCTGTGTCCATGGCTTTTGCAGGTGCTGACATAGTGTTATTCCACAATTCTTGTAGTGTCTCTGGTAGTTGCTCAAATAATGATTTCACTTTCAGAGTCTCGAATAGGCCTCGGTTCATGTATACTTGATGAAACAACAACTCAATTCTCAAAATGCCAAGTGTTTTTCGCTAGATAACCACTTGCAATTCATACGGCCTTTTGAATTCAAATTCGACCATTCCCCCCACATTCGGTCTATTAATGCTAGATTGGTGACAAATGTTCAAGAATCTAACTGATAAATATCGGCTTAAATGCCTATCGCCCGCTCCATTTAGCCTCAAACCGACCATTAAATCATGAATAGTGACTATAGCAGTCACATTTTGGCAGAGCTACATGCTAGCATAGCTATGTTCATGCTATCGTAGACCCTATAACACTCCACTACTTCGTGAAATCCTAAAATTGCGTACCTCTCGAGCAATGTAGTTTATAGTCCCATGCCTCCTTTAAACTGCTTGGATTGCTAAGACAATGCTTCTATCAGCTAGTTAGATGGCTGGGCCGGCTGTGTATGCCTTCAAATTATTGTCATTCACCTTTCCTAGGAAGGAATCTCCATTCAGTTTAACCAACTCGACCATGCCACCATCAGTAATTTCCTTAATAACATATTTTGCTAACCAATGCATCCTGAATGTTTCGTGGAATTTATCGAACTTACTGTCATACAACAAAACCAAATCATTTACCTTGATTGTGCATAGATTTATGTGTTGAATGTGCCACACTTTTTCACACTACTTTTGGATCTACTGGTGAAATCCGGTCATAAATCTCTCTTCTTCTAGCTCATCCAACTGTGCGAGCCTGTCTTCCAGAGCTCCGTGATTCGTCATACCTATGAGTGCTGCTATGTGCAAACCATGCATGATGTATTCCATAGGCATCACCGCTTCAACCCTATATACCATCCTAAAGGGTGTCTGTCCCGTTAGCTTTTTGCACGTCATCTAATAAGCCCACAATACTACAGGTACGCATAGTTCCCAATCATTTCGCTGAGCATTGCATACCTTGGTTAGCGCGGTCTCTAGTACTTTGTTGAATGCCTCCATTGTCCCATTAGCCTATGGGTGATATGTGTGCTCTTTTGGTTATACACCTAAAAATCCTCCATTAGTGCGTTGATCATCTCATTGAGGAAGTGTGTATCTCAATCGCTCATCAAGACCTTTGGACATCCAAATCGCATCAGTACATGCTCAAATAGAAACTTCACGACAATCATGCCCATGCAATCCTTCACCAGTTGTACTTCTACCCAATGAGTCAAGTACTCTATCATAATGATAATGTACCTCACGCCTTGTTACCGGGAAAACTAATGTCCATTCAGAGCTGTGAGTCCCACTAAGATGGGTAGCTATCTTAGAGACAAACAAACTAAAGTTACTTGTGTCTTCCTTCATGAGAGATAGATGAGAGAGAAGCAGAGAGTACCAACCTTAGTCTTTCGCTTGGTTCCTTGCTTGTTTCCTCCCTCCTTTGATAGAGCTTCACCACTCTTTCCTCACTTGTCCCACTTCAAAGAACACCTGTAGAGTCAAAGTAGCATAATACCATCAAAGCATAGAGATCTATAACCATAAAAAATATAGGATCAAATGTATATTGACCATACAAATGCATACACCAATACAAGATTCAGAAATATACAAGAACATCGAGGAAAAATCAAATAGCTTTTTTGATAAAAGTAGTAGAAGAGAGGATTACAACCTAGTGGTCTGACTCAGTGCCATCCTCCCAGCATGAAAGCCCTCTTCACCTCATGAAAAGTTAGATCACCCAACGCTATGATGTTTCATAGAGAAGCCAACAATGCTTCCTTACAAAAGACAAAATTCTAGCCTCTGGATCTCTAGGATGAGGGATCCATATATAGATATTTACAAGTGCGTGAGTTAGCTTCTGGGATTTTGATTATTGTCATTTCTTTGATAGTTTTTGGTTCCACTTGAAGATTTCATGATCTCTTACTCATCCCTGGGTGAATTTAGAGAGGTAAGTGTCAAATGAGCAATTTCTAGAAGATTATTTGGGTTTCCACCTAGCAAACTACCTCTGCCATTTGTCTATTCTCTCTCATCATACCCTACACAAGGGCTTTTTAGTATGCATTGCACCCTCTATGTGTAACAGGTGAGATGCATCACACCCTCAGCATGGAGCAGTCTGTATGGTCCAGTTTTGACCAGTTCTGAGCAGTTTTTCAGGGAGACCTTCTGGGAAATGATGTAATTAGCTGACCTTGTTCCTTTAGGGTATGAAACAACACTTTTAGGGGCTTAGAAGCCCTTAGTTTATGGACATATGTAATTGGGGTTGCAGTGCCCAAATATGTCTATAAAATTTGCCCACTAAAGCATGAGGTCATAAATCTTCTGATGTCGGGTGAGATGCTTTATCATGACGATCCAAAGTTTTTGGAACTGGAAGGTGACCTATAATAATATACAATACAATACATTATCTTCATAATATTTTCATGATCTAGTTGAGGCGGGCATTCCCATTCTCAACTTTATAAATTCATTTTTGAATAGTAGCTCTTTATTTTTGTCAATCTTGAGGAGGATAACGTATGCTTGTTCTATAATTTGCCCTTCGGGAAAACCAGTAGCTATGTTTTAGCGAGCCTAGCGACAGTGAAACTCGCTCTTATCTATAATGGACAAGTTCGTCGCTATTGTTTTAACGAGTTTAATGACAAATATAACTTGATCCTTTTTAGTTTTAGAGAGTCTGAAAAGAGGCAGAAAGGAAACCCCAATAATCCTTTTTCGTAGCATAATCCCTTAAGTCTAAAAAAATATAAAATAATACGAAAGGCATGGCTTTTCCAATCACTTTAACGAGCCGAAAATGACAAGAGCTTGATATTTTTTTGTAATGATCCCTCGGGTCCAAAAAGATTAAAATATAGAGGAGGGATGACACTTCCAATCACTTTAACGAGCTAGAGAGGCCAATTGCTCGACAATATTTTTATATTTTACGAGTCTAAAAAGAGCTTAAAAGAGACTCATATTCGAGGAACGAGTGATATTTTTGAGTAGTAGTTGTTTCTAGGTAATGTTTGGAACTTTACAATCATGGCAGTGTAAAGAAGGTGGCTAACAGAATCACTCATCGTAGCTGTTCCTCAAAAGGATAAATAGTCAAGTGGAGGCAGATGATCGGCTAAAAAGTGGAGGTAATGGTAAGAACACGACCAAGGCTCAAAAGCTGATAGTAATGCAATCACAAAGGTTATTTTCCGATAGTAGGTTCCCTTTTAATGAGCTTGAACTCTAGGGGAACATATGCTTATAACTAGGATTATTTTTTAATGAGCTTGAACTTTGCAGAAACATTGCTCGTGATAAGTTTGCATGCCCCCAACATAATAACGCAATCGAGGTGCATTCCCCCCAAGCTTCATTGCATTCAACGTGGTGGTTGGAATGAAGGTTTACCTTCGAGATCTTTGAAAGACTCAACCTAGATTTTACGAGATCGTAATCAAAGACTCGATTTGGAAAGGGAGTTGTTTCATTTTTTAATGAGGTTGACACAGTAAAAGAACTATCCTCATAATCCACCATATTTACAGTATTTGACAGAAAATCAAAAACTGAAGGATGATTAAGGTCATTGGAACAATCTTCATGGTAATCTAGAAGATGGGAACGATGGTGGTAATCTTCCCATGGTGCATCTCCTATCATCATTGACTGAATGATTCCTTCGTATGTAGAATGTACATGCAACCAAGGATCTAAAGAGGTGCCATATTCCTTAGACCTATCTATCCAAACACTCAATGAGCATTGATTTTGGTTTGCCACCGAGGCCAAAAAAATTGATTGCCACAATATTTATATTGGGCTTGGAGGCAATACCTGGTGATGATCCATGCTAACATCATGTCTGGAAATCTTCTGAACCTTTGTAGATATAGAAGATACAATGTTACAGGTTTTCACCATGGCCACTTTCACTAGATTACTCGGAGACGGTAGGGAAAAAGTATTCATTAAGGTAGGGTCTTTTAGAAGGCCTACTCCGATATTTTGAAGTGATTGAGAGCTTCCATGGATAATTTGAATGCTTCCCGTAACTTGTAAACTATTGGGGAGGAAGGTTTGTTGATCAATAATTGTAATTCCTCCTTGAAAAGGAAATGCAATCTTTCTAAAGTATGTTGACACCACTGCAGCCATAGCATAAATCTAGGGCCTTCCCAGTAGGATATTGTAATTGAGGTTTCCATCGATAACTTCGATGTCAATTTCTACTGTCTTTCCCCCCAATTCAATGTGAAAGTTACTTAAGATCCCGTATGGGGTGTATGTTCGTCCATCAAACGCTTTTAATGTCGTTGACGATCGTGACAAGGGTGGTGAGCCTAAAGTTTTCCAGCAACTCATTGACATAATGCATGTAGATGCCCCCTCATCAATAATTATTCGATGGACATTTTTGTTGAGGGCTTTCACTTGGATGAGGAAAGCGAGTTGAGCTAGTAATTGGGGTTCATATCCTTTATGATTAAAGGCCACAAGATTGGAATCCACTGGGTCAGTCCCACCTATTGATGATAATAGAGCCTACTTTTGGGAGGGGCAATTTTGCAGTACTTGAAGTGTCGACATACCGGATGGCATTGGGCCAGATCCTCTACAATATTATAATTCTGTGCTACTCTGGAATGAGGATTAAATGTTGATTTGTGTACTAATCCCTTTGGTAGCTATATCGTTAGCTCAGGAATGTTGGGTGGCGCAACTTTGGTTGAAGTTTTTGTCGAACTACTAGGTTAATCTGCAGCCTTGCTGTTCGACAACTATGGATTCTTGTAATCTTTATTCCTTGTTGATATCAAAGCATCATTTTGCTGTTTCAAAATGGACAACATAAGCACTTGGGATGGGGAAGCATTGTCGCTAGCAACCAGATTGGTTTCTGGGTTTGGAAATGGATCAGTCAATACTGTTGAGGTTTTTGAACTCTTAAAGAACTTCTTAATCTCATCTTTATACAGACAATCTCTCGTCCAATGATCCTCATCGCATATAAAACATGGATGACTAGGTTTCTTTTGCCCAGAAGGGTTTTCAGAATATTTTTCAAGAGGCAAATCATCCTGCTTCTTCTTTTTTCCTTCCTTTTTCTTCTTGCCCTTTGGTTGCTTCGGTTCTTTTCCTTTGTCGGTTGACACGGCATTAACTTCCGAGGCAGGAAGTTTGTCATTTATTTTTTTACTAGAAACTGTAAGGGCTTTACCTGGTGAGGCCTTCATAGTTTGCGTACTGGAGGTACCAATCATACCATCACTAGCATGAGAGTCCCTATTCAATATAAGAGGAGGAGGAATGAAAAACTCCGGTCTAGGAGCATCTGGAATTTTGCCGTAGAGCATGCCAAACTGAGTATAGATCAAGTCTAGATATTGCGCACAGGCAATGACTTGCTCTTCAATGAAAACTCCTCCCTTGGCCACATCTTATGTAATAGAAGGTAACAATCACTTGATAAACCATTCAGCTAATAGTTGATCAGGAACATATGTCTTTACCATTCTACGATGACGTCGCCGCTCATGAATATTATTAGATATGTGAGTGGTTGTCCTCTGCTTAAAATTGGTTAGAAGGTTTGTTCTCATTTCATACCTTATTGGTAACTAAAAATGGGTTAAAAAGGCGGTGGTGAGGGTGTTGAAGTTATCGAATGAAGTCCTAGGAAATTCAATGTACCATTTTGCTGCCAGACAGTTAACATTTGCTGAAAAAGGTGAAGCCTAATTGAATCATCATTGAGAGTGTTGGAAGAACACCATAGATGAAATGTCATCACATGATTCGACGGATCTTCACCTGGATATCGATTGAATTTAGGAATATCTTACGAAAGTTTATGAGGAATCGCCAACCACCACAGGGCATAAGCAACTGGATCATTTGTTAGCCGATTCAGACCTGGTAATTCTAAAGTTGCTATGAAAGGAAACTGTTGATTCGGGTTTGGTGAAGCATACCAAGGATAAGATTGGATCACCTAAGCCATGGCTCTTTGCATACCAGCATAATGTATTTGATGCTGATAACTTTGATAAGGTTGATGGGCATAACCATTATAATATGATTGTTGGTAACTGTTTTGAATATACGGCAGCCCATTACCTGCAAAGCTTTGTTGCTCAGGTCCTAGGTGAGGTTGCTAGAATTGTGGTTGTTGATATTGCACCAGCCATGGATGCGAGACCATTTGTTGTTGTCCAATACTGGATGTTTGACCAAGATGAGGGTTTATAGTACATGTTTGAGCTTGAGTCGCTTCAGTTAAGGAGCCACTAATCGATAGTAGTGATTGAGTCATGGAGACAAGAGGCTGTTGTATTACAACTTGAGAGACTAGAGGTTGACATACAATAGGCAACGCTTGTACTTACGACACCATCACAATAGTCAGTGTAGTGGGAATGTTCGACACAAGTTGATTTTGTTGCATTGAATATAAAACTCTCGACTGTTGAGGCAGTATTGGTACCCAACCACTGGATGCGATTCCAGCTTGACCCGAATTTTGTTGTGAACTCTCATATGGTTGTTCTCCTAGAGGGAATAATGAAAAGGCATACTACCCCCCATATGGTGGTAACCCAGTGTTCGAAGGGAAAATTGGCCTTTGGAGACTGGACTGCCCAAATTGATACTGTTGTGAAGGATCAATTTGCTAAGACTCAACATAAGAAATTCCAGATAAGGTTCCGGATGAACAAATAGGAACAAACCATACTATCAAAATAGTCCCTGGGTGGACTCCATCTAGTGGTTTAGAACTAGTTGGGACAGATGGTACACCAACGAACATTGTTTGAGTGGCAACGGGAGGTTCTGCTGCTGTTGTATCAGATGACACAGTCCTAGATGTCGATGGTTGTTTATACATATCAAGTGTATCCAAAATATTTCCTAGCGATTCTATAAGAACTTGTGATGAAGGGTGACTAACTTCTGTAGTAGAAGGATATAGGTGGATCCCAGTTCCAAAATGCAATGGAGTACTAGATGGAAGATCCTCCACAATCTCTTCTATAGCAATCAATCCAGGTGGAAGAGGTAGACCATTAGGTCCGTAAAATATTTCTGGTGCCGAAGAAGGTATAGACTCTATAGTGATAGATGTTGTAGGGGTGACACCTTCCAAATCAGCCCTAGATGGAGATAGTTTAGGAATAGAAGTGTTTTCTGTTACAATAGGATCAGCTCTAGTGTCCTCTTGTCACTGCAAAACTTCTTCCATATAGGAAGGGATACTAGAAATAGTTGGAGTAACTGGAGTCTCTGAGGATGTTGAAACACAAGTTTCAAATAAACTAGGAGACTTTGACCCAGATAAATGAGACTGCTTGGCCCAGAATGGTTTTGTTTCTGGAAAAGGGGAAAATATTATTCCAAATTAAATGAGTTTTATGACACTTTAACACAACTTGATTTTTTAGTTTTTAAGAGTCGAGAAAAAGCTAAAGATGACTCTAGTCGCCTTCGATTTTTAATGAGTCTGAAGTGACAAGTGCTCAAATGGACCTTTTCTTTTAAGGAGTTTGAAAAGGAATGAAAGTGACTACTCTGGAAATCTAGACAGAGGGATTACCAAACCAATCGCAAAATTGCAAAATACTTTTTACGTACGACAGTCAATCTTCCCGAATGCTGTGTTCAATGCATTGTGATCGATAGGGTGGCAGACACGGCTTCCTAAGGATAAAGGATATAGCCTATTGTGCTCTCCCAATATATAATTGACGGTACGTGGGAGCACAATTCCATACTGGCACTTGCTGTATCAAAGAGGAGGAATCACCCAACATATGATGAAAACGATAGTTACCAGGATTTATGATGCCCAAATACATATCTAGCCTAGACTTCTAGATGTTGTGCATTAGGTTCCAAAGCGTTTTTATGTTCATTGAAGTTTATTTTATGGTTGATCTTTCTTAAGAAGTTTGTCTTTAAGGTTCACCAAATGATGTAGATATACAATTCCTAAATATGTAATCTAAGATGATAAATAGTTTTTTACTTTCTTTTTATAATGAAAATCCTAGCTACTAAGGAAAGAGAAGTAAAATCCTTTCAACATAGAGCAGAGAGCACACACTAGGATTCACTGTCCTAAATCAATTTCCGCATGTAGTCTAAATGCAAATGCACATGCATGTATTTGTTTTTCAGTTTCCTTAATGTGAGAATGACAAAAAGAAAACTATGTATAGTTCTGAACTATGTTTCCTCAAAGCGACACTAGCAATTTCTTATTCAATACAAAAGGAAGCTAAGACAACACTTTCAATTTCGACTTGAAAATTGCTTTCGACAATTCAAAGAATTGATGATTCAAATCAAATACAATAGAAAAAGTATAATCAACTATCTACAAGAGAAATACTTTATGACACTCTTTTATTTGACTGAAAATGACACTTGCGACACTTTCAAATCAAAATATGAGAGTTCGATTAAGCTATTGTTTGCAAAGGAGAACTGTAAATGATGAAAAATACATTAAAAAAATTCAAAATTCTTTATCAATGGAGGCTGAATAATGCAAAGGAAGAGAGTTTCAACAATGATACACTGATCACAGACAGCAAAACTACTGAATAAAGTTGAAGACAATGAAGAGAAAACCAAAATCTAGAGGCAGAAATAGTCTCACTCAATAATCACATCTATAACACAGGGAAATAGGGATGCATCTCACCTACAACACACAGGAGGTGTGATGCATCTAGGTTTCTAATGGGAGACAGTGCAATGGTCTAGGGATGAGAGTGAGCTTTGTTTTTTCTCACAGTTTGCAGCTAAGTTCAGGGGTTTAAGCTGAGCTCATGATAGGAAGTAAACACAAAGTATAGGGGCTGATATAATGAGGTTATTTGAGCTACCACCAGGGCACTTAGGTTTTTTGCAAGTCAGATGTTCAATTCATAAACTAACCCAGAGATTAACTGAAGCATTGTTGATCTTCTTTGCAGTTGCATAGCAAAAGAAGTTCGAAGGCTAGTTGTCTTAACTTCAGGCTCTGTCTGTAGCTCATAAGGAAAACAACAGTGAATAACAATTAAACTATTTGTTCCCCAGCGGAGTCGCCATTTTGTTACCAGGAAAACTAATGTCCATTCAGAGC
This sequence comes from Pinus taeda, assembly GCA_000404065.3. Taxonomy (NCBI): domain Eukaryota; kingdom Viridiplantae; phylum Streptophyta; class Pinopsida; order Pinales; family Pinaceae; genus Pinus; species Pinus taeda. The sequence continues at coordinate 45,505 of APFE031337822.1, forward strand.
TACCAGTCCCACTAAGACAGGTAGCTATCTTAGAAACAAATAAACTAAGGTTACTTGTGTCTTCCTTTATGAGAGATAGATGAGAGAGAATCAGAGAGTACCAACCTCAGTCTTTCGCTTGGCTCCTTACTTTCTTCCTCCCTCCTTTGATAGAGCTTAGCCACTCTTTCCTCACTTATCCCACTTCAAAGAACACCTATAGAGTCAAAGCAGAATAATACCATCAAAGCATAGAGATCTATAACCATAAACAATATAGGATTAGAAGTATATTGACCATACAAATTCATACACCAATACAAGATTCAAAAATATATAAGAACATGGAGGAAAACTCAAATAGCTTTATTGATAAAAGTAGTAGAAGAGAGGATTACAACCCAGTGGTCCGACCCAGTGCCATCCTCCCAGCATGAAAACCGTCTTCACCTCATGAAAAGCTAGATCACCCAACACTACGATGTTTCACAGAGAAACCAACAACACTTCCTTACAAAATAAAAAAATTCTGGCCTCTGGATCTCTAGGATGAGGGATCCATATATAGATATTTGTAGGTGGGTGAGTTAGCTTTTGGGATTTTGATTAGTGTCATTTCTCTTATATTTTTTGGTTCCACTTGGATATTTCATGATATCTTACTCATCCCTGGGTGAATTCAGAGAGGCTAGTGTCAAATGAGAAGTTTCTAGAACATTCTCTGGGTTTCCACCTAGCAAACTTCCTCTGCCATTTTTTTGTTCTCACTCATCACACCCTACAGAAGGGCTTTTCAATATGCATCACACCTTCTATGTGTAATAGGTGAGATGCATCACACCCTACAGAAGGGCTTTTCAATATGCATCACACCTTCTATGTGTAATAGGTGAGATGCATCACACCCTCAACATGGAGCAGTCTATATGGTCCAGTTTTGACCAATTATGAGCAGTTTTTTAGGGAGAACTTCTGGGAAATGATGTAATCAGCTAACCTTGTTCCTTTAAGGTATGAAACAACACTTTTAGGGGCTTAGAAGCCCTTGGTTTATGGAACAATTGCGATGAGTGATTTTGTTAGCCACCTTATTTACATTGCCGTGATTGAAAAGTTCCAAACCTTACCTTTAACCAACTGCTACCCGAAAATATCACTCGTTCCTCAAAGACGAGTCTCTTTTAAGTTCTTTTTAGACTCGTAAAATATAAAAAGATTGCCGAGCAATTGGCCTCTCTAGCTCATTAAAGTGATTGGAAGTGCCATGCCTCCTCTATATTTTAATCTTTTTGGACCTGAGGGATCATTACACAAAAATATCGACCGCTTGTCTTTTTCGGCTCGTTAAAATGATCGGAAAAGTATCCCTTTCATATTATTTTATACCCTTTCGGACTTAAGGTATTATAGTATGAAAAAGGATTAATGAAGTTTGCTTTCCATCTCTTTTCAGAATCTCTAAAATTGAAAAGGACCGAGGTATCTTTGTCTTTAAACTTGTTAAAACAATAGCGACAAACTTGTCCATTACAGACAAGAGAGAGTTTCACTATCGCTAGGCTCACTAAAACATAGCGACAGGTTTTCCCAAAGGGAAAATTATAGAACAAGCATATGTTATCCTCCTCAATCTTGACAAAAATAAAGAGATACTGTTCAGAAATGACTGGGGAAAAATTGGGAAGAAAACTTGAAGAACTTTATTGGGTGCGATGGGTGAGAGTAGACAAGTGGCAGAGGCAGTTTTCCAGGTGGAAACCCAGAGAATCTTCTAGAAACTTCTCATATGACACTTGCGTCTCTGAATTAGCTCAGGGATGAGTAAGATATCATGAAATCTCTAAGTGGAACCAAGAACTATCAGAGAAATGACACTAATCAAAATCCGAGAAGCTGACTCACCCACCTGCAAATATCTATATATGGATCCCTCACCTTAGAGATCCAGAGGCTGGAATTTTGTATTTTCTAAGGAATTTCTATTGGTTTCTCTGTGAAACATCATAGTGTTGGGTGATCTAGCTTTTCATGAGGTGAAGAGGGTTTATTTTTCTCTGATAGTTTTTGGTTCCACTTGGAGATTTCATGATCTCTTACTCATCCCTAGGCGAATTCAGAGAGGCAAGTGTCAAATGAGTAGTTTCTAGAAGATACTCTGGGTTTCCACCTAGGAAACTGCCTCTACCATTTGTTTGTTCTCACTCATCGCACCCTATAGAAGGGATTTTCAATATGCATCACACCCTCTATGTGTAACAGGTGAGATGCATCGCACCGTCAGCATGGAGCAGTCTGTATGGTCCAATTTTGACCAGTTCTGAGCAGTTTTTTAGGGAGAACTTCTGGGAAATGATATAATCAGTTGAACTTGTTCCTTTAGGTATGAAACAACACTTTTAGGGGCTTAGAAGCCCTTAGTTTATCGACATATGTGATTGGGGTTGCAGTGCCCAAATATGTCTATAACATGCTTGTCTTTCCTTGGGGCTGAATAGCCCAACAAAATCAATTTCCCTCTTCTCAAAAGGTTGCAACGTCATTTGTGGATCCAAAGGCATTTCATCCCTTCATGATGGCCTACCTGTTCCTTGAAATACATCACACACCTTGCAATATGCTTTTGAATCCTGATAAAGGGTTGGCCACCACAACTCGGTGCATAGAATCTTCTGCGAAGTTTCTCTCCTTGCATAATGTCCTCCTGCAGCACCCCCATGAGCATCTGTGAAGATTGTGCTTCGTTCAAACTCAAGTGCATATCTTCACAATATCTCATCAGTCCCCATCTTATAGAGATACCCAGCAATGACAGATAAATATGCCACACGCACAACTAATTCCTTGTTTTGCTGGATAGAGAATCCTTGTGGCTCAGTTCATGTTGTTAGGAAGTGTATTATATCCTCAAAATGTCCATCCATGATGTGCACAACAAAAGGTTGGGTGTCAAGTAATCCTTACTCCAAATTAGTGAGTTCCTCCCCATTCTCAATGCACGATAAGTGATCTGGTCCCACGTTCAATCATCCAGGCTTCACAACAACTTCAAAATCATATTCTTAGAACAATAAGAGCCATTTGAAGATGTGTGCCTGCAACACAAGCTTATTGACCAAGTAATTTGTCGTGGAGTACAGGTGCACCTTCTCAAGTTGGGCCTTTTATCCATAGGCATGTGTCCACTTGGCCAGATGTGCATGCATATCATTCTATCCATCGTACTTATTTGTCAGTCACATCTTAGGCTTCCCAAATAGTTCTCTCATCATCCTGCTAAATCCGTGCCAATCATCAAAACTTCTCTTGTGCGTACCCCACCATCTCGTGGGCATACCGCGCAGTACCTAGTCCAAGGCCTGTAAGCATTATTTTTCTTTCACCTTCCTTTCAAATGCATCCAAAAAGATATCTACCTCACTCAGTCCATCAATAGGCATATTTCTTTTTTCTAACAACACATAGCACAGCAATCAGGTCATCATGTTGCAATTCAGCATAGTTACTTCATGTAACTGATTCTACCAACATTCTATTTCTTCGTCGAAATGAAGTGCATGAGCTCTTGCACTCCCATGTAAAGTGCCCATCCATGGTGGGATTCACCTAGTCTTGGTTTCACGCTATTATTTTATAGATGCAATCCAGATCATCATCATTCTCATAATCATGAGCTGGCTCCGTATAGCGTGATCATTCAACGTAATCCAGGGGTATTATTACGTGTAATGGTTTCTTCTAAAAGATCATTTTTCACTTCTTCAGATTGATTACCACATTCATATCAGTAACCTAGTCAATTCCCAAGAGCATATGGTAGGGATTGATGTCATCAACAATCTCTATTAATTCAAAATATACCAGTGCACTCACTCCCTCAATATCCATTTTCACTCCCTATAGCTGCCCCATGGGTATGATTTTCTGCTGATTCACCATCCTTAGCTGAATTGGAGACCATTGCAGCACAGGTATCTGCATTCGCTCACATGTTTTCTTCAATAGAATGTTCACATCTGATCCCAAATCCAGAATGACTTGATCCATTTTGTATTCTTTTATCTACATGGTGAGTCTCATTTCATGCCTTGTCCTTGTCTTATGCTTTCCAATCTCACAGACTATGCATGGTTCACCTGGCACTAGCCAAACACATCTATAGATAAGTTCCTATAACCCTTTCACAACCTTACTATCATGCAGTAACTTCATATAGGTTCCCAAGAAAGTTGTGAACATAGAGGGGTCCATGTCCGACTCTAGTTTATCATTTCTTCCTGAAGTGGAGGGCTCAACGAAGCTCTTCTTAGCTTCCATGAATGTTTCATGCTCTTGCTTGAAATAAAACTCGGCCTCTTTCGTCAAGGCTTTATGAACCCATGTACTATCTTCTAGTTGTTTCCCCTCGTCATCCACCATCGCAATTCCACTTCAGAATACTATATTTATGTTCGGGTCTCCTCGCATGGCTCAGACCTCATCATTTGGAGGTTCTGGGTCGGGGGTGGTAGTAGTTCCCCTTTGTCACGTATCCTAGCTATTAGCGTAGGACAATATTTTGTTTCATGATCAAATAACATGCAATACTTGCACGAAAAGCATGTTAGATTAGTGCAATCATAGGCATAGTGTCCTAGCCATCCACAATTGTAAAAAATCAACTGCCTGTGACCTTTGTAGGTCCTCCTCCACCTCGGCCTCATCTGCACCCCTGAAATCTTGTCTGCACCATCCCTCCATTCTAGTCAAGGGGCGCATCTCATCCTGAACCCTGTAGGCAGGATTTTCATCCATCATAAATTCATAACTCCTCCATGTACCCTCATCATGTCTTACCGATCTACAAAAGTTGCAGAATAATTGTTGCGGAGTTTGCATATATTTTTGTAACAAGTGGTAGTTATCATTGGCATGTTTTCCAGCTATTTGATAGATATCACACTACGAAGCAGGCACAGTGCCAGGCCTTGCTTGAGCTATCAACCTTAAAGTCATCGGTCCTCCTACTACAAGGTAATTTGTAAAGACTGGGCAGTGGTATTTGTCATGACCCTGACTCTTGCATTTCACGCACCATGCCTCTTCGCGTACCTCTTGCCAAACCATCATGTCCTGATTCAAGCTTTGCATCTCAAGGCACAACTTCTTCAACTCCGCATGGATCTATTGAACTCCTAGTTTAGTATCTTGCATTTGGGGTCTCATGTAGTCTCATGGAAATCTCCAAGACCTCTATCTAGGTTGTTATCTTTTGCTATGACAGCGCACTCCTTAAGTGTCGTAGTAGCGAAGCCACAAACCACTTGTGATGTTTTCGATCTATCATATTAATGTTGGCTTCATGAATCATACATTTCAGCCTTTGATCTAGTTCCCAAGGTGTCTTGCCTAGTAGCATCGTGATCTCTTTGAATCCCACAATCGACTACACTTCAGATTTAGGCCTGCTAAATTCCCTATTTAGTGCTGCTGGAGTACTTAATATACCAGGTTAGTGTACGATCTTGTAGAGCACTTACAAGCATCGGTTTCTTTATGTGATCATCTATAACACCTTGAGCTTCCCATAGAACCTCACAATGAACTAGAATTGGTCCAGGTCCTCATTTCCCAAGCCTTTGAACAAAGGAAACTTCACTATGTTTTCCATACTAAATCACGTGGTGGTGGAGGTGGTATGGGTGAAGTTGGAGGTGATGGCAGTGAAGAAAAAGGTGGTGTAGGTGGAGGTGGTATTCATAGAAATCCCTATCTTATTAGCTGAATAGAACTTCACAGAGAGACCTTCACTATCCCTTCTTCATCCCTTCGTAGAGGTGCAATCAAGGGGCTATACTCTGGACCCTTATTTCCTTCATTTATATAACTTTTTCCACTTCTCATAGTCCCAAAGAACAAGGTAGCTGCATAACCCTTTTTCTGCACAACAACATTTTAATCCAATTATTCAAAGATTTTACGTACTTACCTTGCGGTCCCTTGAAAAATCGTTGCTCCTCCTCATTATAGCCGACTGAGGTGTCAAACGTGAATTCAGTAAAAAATCCTCCTATGATGTGCTCGAGCCAATGATCAATAGTGTAGGTGATCTTATCGCCTAATGCTTCCAACCTTCGCACTAGCTTTGGGGTCCACACAATAGGACCATCATGTTTCCACCTTCCTTGGCTATCTACTAGCTTCATGATCCTTTTGTATAGCTTAGTAGGGAAAGAGGTGAAAATGATTTTGTGGATCTCCATATGCCGGTATTTTTCCAACTACTGTTCTTTTAAAAATCGTGCATTTCTATTTTCTTGTGTCGCGAACTCGTGAATTATGTTGTCGAACTAGCCTTCGATTTCTTTCTTAATTGGATTCCAGTGATACGACATCACTCATCTCTTATGCAGATTACGATCCTGGAGGAAGAACCATTTTTTGTCTTGAGTGGGCCTAACCTAGGTTCAATGTTAGTTAGCCAAACAAATCCCTCACTACTTGCCCTTTTGGCATCAGCCTACAGAGTGCGGACTGAAGTCTCACTCGAAGTAGTATGGGGGGATGTTGGAACTAAGTTTCCGCACCCTTGAGATGGATATGATGTTGGTTTTGTTAGTTTCAGTACTTTCAACCTTCCACCAATGATCAAACATTCTCTTACTAGTGTTCTTAGGGTGTCAAAGTCAATTTTTTTCATTTGAGTGAGTCTTCAAGCAAAAAATTGATCACTGGGTATTAAGTCTAGGACTGTTTTCACTCCTTCCAAAGTTTTCCAAGCACTGGTCCATGTCACCTCTTAGGTGAGTGTACCATCATTCAAAGAGTTGTCATTATTATTACAGGTTCCAAACTATAATTTTTAATTGAGTGGGTCATCTTTTACCTTGTTGCCTCAGTTGTGCTTTTAAGGCTCATTTCCCTCTCCTAGGGTTTTGAGGGCATTTTTCTTAGTTCCATGAATCCCATGACAAAAAAAGCAACAAAACTTATATCCTAATGCTCATATACCTTCCCCTACCCTTCATAGACCTTCTTAAACACTTCCCATCACTTATATCCCTCAAATTCACCATTTTCCCACAAACCCTAGCCTATTGTTACAATTTGACATTTTTTTTAGGCTAGGCTTGTGTTTTTCCCTTTTGGACCCCTTACCCTCACTCAGTATTTGAAATTCAAATTTCCCCTATTTCCTAACATCCCTCCCTTTCTCTGAAAATTTTCCTAGGAATTTAGAATCCCCCGTCCCCTTCATTTCCCTTCATTTCTACAAATCCCCTGTTTTACCTCACTAAACCCTAATTTCCTATCCCACTGAGCTAGGATTCACTATGGAATCAGAGGTATCTGAGTAGAGTAGGCATAAGGGACATCAGTAGGTATGAGGCCATTTCATATCATCAACATCAGGTCTCCATCATTTGTCAAGAAGTCATTCTAAGGGACAAGTCATTCACCACACATGAGGGCCGGGTTTTCTTCAAACTATGTTTCTGATCAAGACAAGATGAATTTGACAAAAGTGAGAGAGGTTTTTGTCAATCATAGAATAATGAAGAAAAAATCATAGGAGAGTTGCTACACTTCTAGAGTGACCTTGGGAAAATCAAGTGTTCGCCTACTTGAAGTGTCCAAATGACTTGCCTGACACATCCAATGAAAACTAGACTAGAATATACTTCCCATGAAATAATATGAGCTCAATTTGGAGTTTAGGAAGACTTCCAAAATTTTCCTGCAACAACACTCTATATTTTTTCACCCTCATTCTGCATTGTTTGACTAGTTTTGGGAGTTTGAGTTTTTGACAGGTTAAGTGAGCTCCAAATTGAAATCTAAAGGAAGATATGGAAATTAGACTCACTAATATTTCCAATGAGCTATCCCAAGCCTAATTTTGACACTGGGAAAGCCTCCAAAGGTGGCCTACAAAAACTATTGCACATAGCCTTCTAGCACTACGCATACGACAATTTTCTACTAAATTGGCTCTATGTGCAATGCCACTGGGCTGTGATTTTCCTAGGAGCATCCAATTGCCAGAAGAAGACCACCATTGGATTTCTAATGATGTAAGCATGCTCCCTATGAATTTTTTAAGCTTTTGGAGCAAAAAGGGTCAACCAAAAGGTCAAAAAACACCTAAAAAATCATGTTTCTGCCCTTGTTTTGACCATGGCACTACGCATAGAAGTAGTCTTTGGAGAATCCATTTTCGAGGGGTCAAAAAAACTCCAAATGGGAAAATAAAGGAATATTTGGAAATTAAACATCACATGCTTTCCAATGAGCTATCATGAGCTCACTTTGGACAACAGCAAGGCCTCCAAAGTGGCCTTGCAAAACATCCTACGCATAGCATTCTCGGGTTGCGCATAGGACAATTTTATGCTAAATTTTCACTTTACTGTGCCATGACTACAACTTTTGGGTTTTATCTCATGGATGATGTTTTTACTAATCTAAATGGTGACTATTCAAGTAAATAAGATGCATATTATTTACTGGAGGGTAGATTCACGAGATAAAAACTTCTCTTGAAGTCAAATAAATCATTTTCCTCCCTTTTAGAGGCAAGTTGTTAGGGTTGCCTAGATTCCAGTTTCTTGTTCAAATTTTGATGGATTAGTTCCTCATATTAGGGATGTGACCCTTGAGGATGGGAGGAGGTTTAATTGAGGTCTATATCTCCTTTTTCTTTCTCATTGTAAAGGGTTGGATCTAGTGGGATTGCTTAGGCTTTGATAGACATCATTTTGTACTAGTTATAGCAGAAGATTAATAAAAAATTGCAACTATTTCTTTGGGATCTATGTGGTATGATGCTCATTTCAATTTTTATTATGTTTTCATGTGTTAAAATGTATTTCTGACTCCATTTCATACTTTTTATGTGAATGTATACAAGTCTACAAGGTAAAATCCATAACTTCTATCATTTGTTTTGGGTAGACATTGCACAGTCTATGTTTTCTTTAGTTTAGGAAGAATCCATGAGGTTTACATGATATTCCTAGCTCCTCACCTATATTTTTACCTCATCCATCAAACCCTAATGTTTTTATTGTTGTGCCTACCTTTCCCCATCAAACACCTTGTAGTTTTGACCTAACTTCCTTGCCCTAACCATTTGGCTCCTCCTGATCTAGCAAAACCATTCAAAATCAAATCAAACCTTGTGCTACTATACCTAGCCTAATATCAGTTTCTATATCCAGTGAATTTGGCTTAGATCCTTAGGGAGAGAGCCCTCTCCTGGCCTAGTAGGGCTAGCTACTTGGCTAAGCATGGTTTGTGGTTACCCGGGAATTTCTTTATTCAACCTAAGGTTAAATCCAAGTGCTAACAGGTTTATCCCAGCTATACCTGCTTGCGTGTAGGTTGCTTAGCCCTTTGTTCGACATTTTAGTACCTTCGTGAAAGGATACAATTAGATTTCACACAGCCCTAACCAGGCGCTGACATACCTTCACATTGCTAGAGCAGCGAGCTGTGATATTTCCCAAACTATGCTAAGTATCTTACTTATCTTATTAACATGTCTTAGTTAGATTCACGTAAACAAATGTTCTTACTTGCATTCACTTAACTAATACATTTACATATAGTCATGAATCATATAAGTATTATCAATGAAATTCATACTCAACATAACAAGATGCATGAACAAGAAATAAAGACACAAAAATTGTAGAATACTTCTCTTTATTGATAATTTTGAACGGTTACAGACTCTACCCATCTCCTGCACTCAACTATAGACTTCTAGGCCTCTACACGCTCAACTACAAAGCCTCTACCTATGCTACAACCCAAAACTTACACTTCTACTTAGAGCTATCTCTCATACATCATATCTTTCTTTTTTCCATTCTTCAATTAATCTGGTCTAACTACTTAGAGCTTAGCTCTATTTATACAATCCCATGGTCTGTGGACCATGGGTAGATCTTCTACATCCAACATTACATTTTAAAAATAAGGGGAGACAACCCTATGACTCTTTAACCTCTACGCACATTGTGACCACAAAATGCAAAGTATTTACATTTGGATTACAAAATTGGACCACAATATGGGCTTTTAGCCCAAAAACTGCCCTTGGGGGATGCCGGGCCCAACAATACATCCCATTCTAGAAATTTCCACTTCTACAAAATCAAATTTTTCATGTTTAAGATCGTGCTTCATGCTAGAATAAATTGAATCTATGAAACAACTCCATAGACCTAGAGCCAAGTCAACTTGTTAAGCATTGATCAGAAAAAACTTTGTAAAATCACTACAAAAAACATATGACTACTATGAAAAAACTATGACCATTTTTAGGACACATTACAAAGCCTAGTGTTATAATATTCATATGTTAGTTTAAAAGTACATATCATACAATTCATTTTCTACCATTCCCTCCTAAATTGAATCAAGGTTTTTCTTATCAATGTGCACCCTGGTAGAAGCTAGATCCTTCTTCTTATGAAATGTTGATGCACCAACTCCTATAGTTTTTACTAAAGAAACATTTATGCTTGGATCTTGAATAATATTCTCATATTTTTTTTCCATGGTGGGGTAGGAGAGGTCACAAGGGTATTTATTAGGCCTTCATTTAAAGCAATAGACTCTAAAATTTCCACTTTATTCTTCAATTTGGGCTTCAAAGCATGAATGCTTGTATAAAGCCTACAAAATAAACCCATATCAATATTTTTTTTTATAACATAAGCACATCGTACCTCTTGTAACATAATCACATCGTACCCATAATTAAGCTAAATTTATAAGTCATTGAACACATACAAGTAGAATGCGTCACAATCCAAGGGTTAGATTCCAATCCTTCTTCAGAGTATTGAGACATATCTCTCCATTTCTTGCAATATTAGGGTGGAATATTTTTGTGAAAAATTACCCTGTAGTCCAAGCCAATCATTACTATTGAAAGATGCCAATGTTTACTTCTCAATTCTTACAAGTCATGCATCCCCCCTATATACTTGATGATTTAGATAAGAAGTAAGTAGAAAAATAAAAAGAATGTCTTATAGGCAAATAAACATATAAAGAAAACATAACATCCATTTAAGAGAATGTAAACTAGATTAAGCATCATTATAAGGATCAACAATTACCTCCTGGAGGAGAGTTTTGTAAAATAGTAATTAGAATCAGTACCATTCGAAAAACACCAAATTCACATCGAGTGCTAGCTGCAGGAAAAAGCATCAATAAATGTAAATATAGCTCATGTTCCAAAAATATAGTAATAAAAATGCAAAAAAAATGAATTCAGATGCTTTAGTAAATGAAATATGAAAAAATAATCCATTTTCTAGTGCTCTATCTCCACATGAAAACTTTATACGAATCAAGTTAAAAAATTCTCAAACGGAAATAATAAATTCTCAAAATGGCAGCTGAATTGGACCTGAATTCCAATTGTTATACCACTATATCCTCCATTGAAAGGGGACTTGATGTGAGTGGTATAGGTTGAATTATATGAGCATTGTATATTAACGTAGCTTATAATTTGGTACATATGAGCAAGTTGTAATTGCATTAATGAATTAGATTTAAAGCCAATGGCCATTGCATTATGGATTTGTACATTGCTAGGAGATGAGAGATGCTATACACAAAATAAAGTGGACCATGGAGAACCCTTGCTATTGAGCACATAATGACTTACAAAATTAACCGTGTTGATGAGCTCAACACTAAAATTTCACAGCAGAATTGTGAGACTAGTGACAAATTTAAATAGAACAACATCCTTCTCTTCTCAAGTCTTGTTCAATGAGCATGCAATAAGCTTCAAGACAAAGGAATGCCTTCTTCTATGCGAGATCTAGAAATTTTGTTGCTTTATCCCCTTTTGAAGTGTCACACTTGTTTTTGTATGCAATATTAATCTGAAGCCTTCAAGCAAATCTAAGCATCAAATATCAGGGAAAATGTCTTGCAGTAATCACAAAAATAATGCTTATTGAAAATCAATTGAAAAAGGAGGTCTGATATCTAACTCAAGGTAGGCATTACATTTTCTTCTCCAATGCACTCTTCAACTAATGCTAAAACATCTGCTTTCATTTACTTTTTCACCAAAAATATTTGATACACCACTTACTCCATTTGTTTTGAAATGATAAATGTGCATAATTCTTTGTGGAGTCAATAGTGATAAACTCACCTCCAAGAAGATACTTATCTAAAGAATCCTGCCAAGAACATATGTCTTTCAATACAAAGTTCAAACCAATAATAAATTTAAAGTTAAAACTTTAAATAAAATTACAATGTCCCAACAACACTTTTGCATACCTCAGAATTGTTCAACGAAGGGATAAAATTATCAACAAATACTTGTAATTTGTTCACCTCCCAACTAAGACTTGTCAAAGGAAAATTATGGATTCTTCCTACCATTATCAAAACCAAAGAAGTTGGCATAGATACATTGCACAAACAATGAACAAGGTGTTGCAAAGGAAAAATTAAATAGGTATAGTTATTGTATTCAATAGCAAGTTATTCCTAGTAATGCTCCAAATAGCTAACCAAAATATGGTCATTTACAACACATCTACCTTATGCTGTCACATCCACCTATAGATAACATGTTGCTGGGATGGAAGTCCCGTGCTCTCTATTGCACCACCATTTACTTTGTAAAAATAGCTAAGAAACATGTAAGATATTAGGATATGACTACAAGATAACCTTGAAATACTCAAACATTGTGGATAAAAAAAAATCACATGGAAGGAAATAGAAAGTATTCAAAATGTACATAATACACTTTCTAATATAATAATCATTATTGAATAACATAAAATCAAATTGAAATTTAAGAATATACACCAATACCAATGTGATGAGAGATCTGCCCTTGAGATGGCCAATAATAGACTTCATTTAACTATTTCAAAAATAAGGCATGTTTTGATTATATCCATCATTTCCTTACGTAATTATATCATTTCTTTGAATAAGCCCTTAATCAGTCCTAGATGCAACTCTAGACATGTCTAGATATAGCTCAGCAAACCCTTCAAATTTGGCAGAAATGATAAATCTTACAAAAG
>APFE031337822.1:59277-70132 GCA_000404065.3 Pinus taeda
AACAGAGGCTTAAATGAGCATCAGATTATTCTAGAAACCATAGAGAGATAACAAAATAATGTCCTCCAACTTCACTCGGAATAATCCAAAATTTTGTCCAAAGAGATGCCATTGAAAATAATTAGGTAAAATAATACTAAGGTCTACAAAGAAGATGGCCCAAATAGGTCCCAGAACAAGCCTGAAATTAATACAAAAATGCCTCAGACAAGGGGGGTCTCAGAAAGGTTGAGAAGGGCCTTAGGAAAGGGATAGTATGTGCCTTAAATGAGCCAAAGGGAAATTCAAGATAGATACAAATTAGCCTCATAAAATATACCATTTCATAATGACCCAAGATCCTTTCAAATTGATTCAGAAGTGCCCAGTAACAAGGGTTCGAACTACATGATATTCAAAGTGTGGTATTCAAATTGATTTAGAAGTGCCCTTTCAATGTGCTTATTTAGTTCATATCATTTATTACAAGAATTCAAGAAGTCTAAAAGCTTACCAACCATCTCGGAGATTTTGGGAAAACAAAGTGCCATCACCGTTCCAATCTACCAGAAGCACATATCTCAATAAAATTGCAAACAATTTAAAATCAAAATACCATCACATGTCCAAAAGCCTTTACAGATAGTAATTAAGGTTAATGTCATTCAGTGAAAGGAATAAAAGGAAATGCCCAAAATATTATTGAGGACTCAATTGCCAATAATAACCAAGTGCAATTTAATTGTTGTAGACCCCATGTGTATGGCCAAAACATGAATAATTCCAAAAAGAATATGATGGCACATTTGAACTACAAACTCTAATTTATATGTCCAATTTAAAAAATATGAAAGCTAACTACCATATAAACATTCAAAATAAAATGCATTTCATGTGCTAGGCGTTTCTCTCATGTAAATCTATTGACTTGAGTGAGTAGAGACCATCCTGATTGAATCTCGTGCCATCAGATCCTTTATGTCCTTTCTAGCAAGCGAACAATTAATCTAAAAATTCAAGGAAAATGTTAACATGAGTGAGAAGAACCACATACTTATCCACAAAACATATTCATGAAAAAGGAACCACCTCTTCTTGTTTTCATGATTAAATGGACCAACTTCAAAGGAACCACAGTGGAAGGCATCCAACACAAGTGTTGAGGTAAGGGGTACCCTTATCTCCATATTGTATATATGTGTTGAGGTAAGGGGTACATATAGCTATATAGGTATGTAATTCTATTGCTTTTATGGAGGAAATACCAAATTAACGTTTGAATGAAACACAACTACAAAAGGATGAATGGCTAGTGAGAGAAACTTACACCAAAAAGTAGGTAGCAAACAAAGGTTGAGTTATCTAGAACTTTCACCAATTGAACTATTCACTAGACCTAAAAACAAAAATTACAAAATTAACATCAGATTCATACAAACAAATCAACAAAAATATAGCAAATAATTATTTATAAATGATCCAACATATGGAAATACATAAGGAAAGATAAAGTACAATGTTTTGAAAATCTACCTTGCTGAAATTTTTCACAAAATCTGAAAAACAAAAAACTTCTAATCACATGATTAAGATTGGAATATAGAGTTTGAACAACTCAGTGGATAAGCATCAACTACTTCATCCACAATTTGGAATGTTGGATAATTTTGATTCTTTGTCCATCATTTAACCCACCAACACGATTGAATGTAATTTTCTGGTTTCATTCCAAGAATTCATAAAATGTCTTGTGCATCCTTCAATCCAACCTTAAGGGCTTCTACAATTTTAGCGTCTCTAGATATTGAATCATATAGCGACAATATGTCAATGTTTTGTATTGTTTCTTTGTGCAATCTATTCCAATTGATTCCTGATTCTTATGAGATTTACTAAAATGAAGTCGTTGGGGATTTGATTCTTCTTCAACAACTCTATTAAGGGTTCCAACAGCATGAATCAATTCAGTGAAATCTTAGGACCTCTCCACTCCAACCATCCCACCAACTTTACTGAAGAAGTTCTCACATACATCTTACCCAGTGAGGTGCAAAACACATGGAAATTTAGAGTAATGATCTCGAAACAATCTCATTAACATAACTCCAAAATGGCAAGAAATTTTCACATCTTGATATGGTTCTCTGTTGATGAAATTTATGTTGACATTAGTATGAGATTGTTTCTGTACCCAACCTAACCATAATGTGAAGAAATGGTGAGCTCGTGAAGCATTTCACACCCTTTCCCAAAGGCTCAAACTATTAGACATAAAGATGCCATTGTAGTCAACAACAATAATTAGATAAGTCTTTGTACCTATCGTCCTCTCTAACATTCCACTTGGTGTACTTTTGAACTCTTTGAGACGCCTATGAACATGCCTTGAAGTAATGTGTTGTGTGGATCCCCAATTTTTTCGATCCATCCTCTCTATATCTTCACCCTTAATCTTATGATCATCCACCTAAAAAGTGTGATAAACCATTCTGACGTGACCAAAACTTATGTAAACATTTCCTAAAACCAATTCTCATCGACCGGTAAATAAAAGATTCACTAGCTTTTTGTCGTTGTGCATGTAATCTTGGTCATGCAATCTTGTTACATTGCAACCATTGCACAACCCGGTTAGCCTCTGCCCTTCCCAAGGAATTTGATATCGAAGACCTAATGTTGAAGAATAATCCCTCAATATAAGTTGTCTTCTTCTACTATCCCCATCTGAGGAATGACAAACAATAGGTCCCAAATTATTTTCCATGTGTTTCTTCCAAATAGATTCTGACTTTTTCCATTGTTGATAAACAAAATTTGCGTTGAACCTATTTCATGTTGGATTAACAATCACAAAAAAACGAAGAAGTTTTTCATGTAAAGGGTTTGCAATAATAACAAGTGTATAATGGCCAATAACATTGTTCTTAAAAGAATTTGTTATAATCTCATAGCCTACAGTGTCCTCACCAACTCTCACCAAGAAATGTGATTGTCATTGATGTTCTTCTTTCGTACCAAAAAACCCCACCAGTATATCGCTTTTTGGTACCCACCTAACATATTTTTTCATAATTGTTTCATCTACAGTGAGCAATACAGGAATTGGGCCATCTATACCATGCTTGGCTTTATAAGAAGCATAAACATTTCTGACTGCCTTAAAAATATACTTGTACTCCCCTGGGATATATGTTAATGACTTTGTAACTTGCCTTAAAGTCATAGATATTGAAAAACCTTTTAGATTGAAGCTAATAAAGCTATGTAATCTAGGACCTCCCCATAACTTGATCATCTCATAAAGGGATTTTGTCGATGTAATATACTTTCTCCCTACTTTTGCATGCATCAAGTTATGAAAAATATCCTTGACAAATTCCCAAACTTCATCTTTACCTTGTAATTTTCCTTGCTTATGTGCCTCACACACATCCTTGCAAAACCTAAAGACATCCTTCCTTTCTGTTGATTCAAATAATTGTTCCTTTAGGGATCTCATTCTAATAGAGATTGTAGCAACCTTTGTCCTCTCCCATAAAATAGGTCACATTGTTGGTCCATGGTTAGAATTTGTAACCCTTGTAGCATTCTTCAGTTCATTTTGAGTGAAATAGTCAAGTTTTCTACCTTTTCCTGTATCTTTTTCACTTCTTTTATTGGTGCACATTGATTCATGATATAATCGGATCTTGAAGTCATCACATTTTGGAACCAACTTACAAAAGTTGCATGTTAATGAATCAAATGGTATCCCTGTTTCAGAAGCCCTCTGACAATGAATATGCCTATATGTACCATCAATACGGCATTCAATGCCTGTGATTTAATGATTAATGTTAATAATTTTTAGGGCCTAAATCTACCTCAGGCTGAGAAAGGCAAGATCTAGGATAACATCAAACCACGCTTAACCTGGTAGCTAGCCCTACCAGGTTAGGAGAGGGCTCTCTTCTTGTCAATCTCAGGAAAATATGATCACTAAAGCTTGAGATGACTGATGTAAATACTAATTTTAGTCTAGGTATGTGCTCAGAGGATTTTGATTGAATTTGATGATGTTTTGTTGGCTCAAATATGAAAGGTAGATTTGGGTCCGGGGAATGGACTCAGTTTTGCAGAGAACTCTATGGGGAAAGATAGACAAATAGATTAGTACTTCAAATTGAGTGAGATGGAGATATTTTAGACTGGTGAGGAGTTGAAGAGGGCATGAAAGTCTCAAGGATCCTCTTCAAATAGTTCAAAACATAAATTACTAAAGAAAACCCTAGGTAAAGCACTGCAATTCAATGAATTCTACCTTTATCCTTGTTTCATTTAGTTAAGATGAAAAGAGAGATATAATGACATACATAAAACACATGTAAACTTGCAATTATAGAAGGAAACACAATACCAAATCAAGTTGCCACAAGAATCCCATAAAGTGCTGCAAACCCTGGTCTATTCCTTTGCCAAACCGCTAAAATGAGTGTGCAATAACGATCAAGGAATTCACAAGTGTCCAACCTTCAGCCAAATTACAACCCCTACACCATGAAATTCATAAAATATATACATTTTCCCATCCTTGTACTAAGGGAATTGAGCTCAGCCATTTTCTTCAAAATAGAATCAGTTACATAAAACTTGGACCGAATTTCTGAAACTAGGTGTTGAAGATGAACTCGTATCTCCTAAACCATAGAACCTGTTACAAAATGGAAAGAGGTTTTTGTAGATAAGGTCATGCTGAAGAAAAATCTCTTTCCAATTTTGGAAATGCATTTCCAGTTGCTCGTAATCTGTGCCACAAAATCATCTCTAAAACAGAAAATCATTAAAAATTTAAATATGTGAAAATGAGTTGTAAAGATCTAGTCACATGTCCCAATTCATGACACCTGTGAATAAAATGAAAGAGGTTATTGTTATATGGCTCATGGTTAACAGAAAAATCCTTGGGTTTTGAAAAATTACTTTCCATATGTTGTAAAATGGCACCTTACTAAAATGACTAAAACAGTAAAAAAAATATGAAAATTTTGATTTGTTTTAATGTAGGCTCCAAATATCACTATATATCTCCCACATAGTAGCACCTGTGCATAAACTGAAGGAGGTTTTTGTTATTTGGTATGTGATGAAAAAAAAAACCTCTTTCACTTTTGAAAAATTCCTTACCATTATTTTAGAAACGGATTTTGTACTAAACTTGTCATTGTGTGCAGCAACTGACCTCAAAACATGCATAACCAAGAATCACTCATTCATTTCGATCAAATCTTCTAATCCAGAAACCGGTTATGGGAGTGTGATATACCATTGGAAATATTTTTCTAAGCTTCTTTTGATGGAGACATTTGTGACATGTTTTGTGCTGAATATCATGTGCAAAACATCTAACCAAACCAGACATAGTAAGAGCTCATGTTGATCCCTGGTGACAGGCTGCGAAGACTAGAACTAACAATAATAATGAAAAAATTCCTATATAAAGCACTCTCTTTGAGTATGATGGCAGAAGATAATGCAAACTTATGAGTCATGATTCTTGTGACAATTCTGTTTCAAATAATACTAATGAAAATCAATTATGTTTCAAAGAATACTTTAAAAAAATGGAATCTGTAATTGAGATAACATATACTTAAAAAGAATTACTTGTTCAAAAGGAGAATTTAAGGATTTTAAAATGATTTCATATGCTTACCATGGTTGGAAGGTGTAGGGGTAGATGCAGACTTGACAGATGGAGGTGGAGGTGGAGGTGGAATTTAGATTGCTCCATGGAATTTGATAAAGAAAATATATACAAAGAAAATGAAAGGCTGAAAGCAAAGTTGCAAGCTTATGAAACAACCATTGAGGAACTCCAGAATGATGTTTCATCACTGGACAGATAGGTAGAAGAACTACCCACGGATATGGAAACACTAAAGAGACAACTCACAAAGGAGACTAAACATGGACAAGAATTTGCAAGGGAAATTTCCTCTCTCAAAGTAGAGTGAGATAATATGAAATTAGAAGTTGAACAGCTCAAGGGTTTAGGACAAGGCAATGAAAATCTTAAAGCTGCAAACAAAGCATCAAATCAGATGGATAATGCCAATCGTATCATAGAGGAGCTCGAGCAAGAGATAGACTATGAGAAACAAGTTAATATAAATCTGAATTTGCAGCTATAGAAGACACAAGAATCAAATTATGAGCTTCTTCTAGAAGTTCAAGATTTAGAAGCGTTATTACAAAAGAAAAGTAAAGAGATTGAGGAGATCTCTAGCAGATCTTGTGATGTTTCAAACTCTAGTGGAGATAATAAAGGAAGGCAATTTGAGGATATTGAAATGGAGTGGCTACAAACACTATCATCTTCAAAGCAAAAACTTAGAGAGATTATGAACAAAATTATCCACAGTAATAGCAGAAGAAGCTTCCAATTCCTGCGAGTTGACATGCAGACTTTAGAGACATATTTTTAAGAGGCTGAAAAATAAAGTAGAAGATTGATTTGTAACTTAAAAAGTGAAATACATACAAAAAAAAAAAAGGAATAGCTGATCTTGAATATGGTATGCATAATTCATCCAAGATAATCCATCCTGTCAAAACAAGTGAAGATAATCTAGAAGCCCAAAAAAAAATGTCAAAAACCTTACTCTTGACTTGAAAGAGGATGAAAGATTGGAATACAACCATCCATTCAAGAGAAATGTTATATGTCATATACAGGCTTTGCAAGATAAGATTTTGTAGCTTGATGAAGTACAAGTTGGATTGGAAAACATGAAAAAGAAATCAGAGGAGGAAATTAGGATATATAAGCTTTACATTGCAGACTTAGAATCTCAACTTGCAGTGGTTGATGAGGAAGCCCAAGAACTTACATAAACTAACTAGCATTTGGAAGAAAAACTTGAAACTTTGGAGGAAAAAAACCTTGAGTTGAAAAATTGCCTCCATGCAAGCCAAGAAGCTATATGTGATATACAAGTGTTGCAGGATAAGATTTTGTAGCTTGTTGAAAGACAAGTTGAATTGGAAAGCATGAACAAGAAATTAGAGGAGGAAATTAGGAAATCTAAGCTTGACATTGCAAACTTAGAATATCAACTTGCAATGGTTCATGAGTAAGCCCTAGAACTTACTGAAACTAACTAGCATATGGAAGCAAAAATTGAACTTTGGAGGCAGAAAACCTTGAGTTGCAAAATTGCCTCCATACAGGCCAAGAAGCTAGCAAACTAGCACAGGAACAGATTGGAGACCTAATGGAAGAAATGTCATTATCCTCAGGAAAGACTGAATCTAAAAACTAAATAAGAGAACTATAAGATAAGAAAACTTATGAAGTAGAGGATGATCACAGAAATAATGGTAGCACAATACTACATCTACAGGAGAAAAATGATCAACTTCTTAAGAGAATTTATGAGCTTGACACAACTAAATCATGATGAAGAAAAAAGTGGATCTAAAGAAACAACAAAAGAAATAAGAGAGGAATTGATGAGAATGGAGAGGAATCTTGCATAAACACTTGAATCAGAGGCAAGTATTATTGAACTCTCTCGAGAGGTTGAATACTACAAAAAAGCATGGGACTATTTGGTAAAAGAGATGGATCAATTAGAGCATGAATTTGAAGCACTGAAATAGGAGCATGAGAAGTTTTCATATAAAAAATCAGAGGAACAATTGAAAGAAGAATTACAAAATCTCAAAGATAAGCATGCAACTTATTTTTCAACCATAAGTATCTAGAGAGTAAGGTTGAAAAATTACAGTAGGGGATAGATACAAAGACAACAAAGTTTGCAGCAGATTTGGATGCATTGTTGCAATCTAAAAGGGAACATGAACAAAGGGCCAAAAGGGAAGAATAACCACTAAGAATGACTCGATGGAATAATTCTACTACAACAGAATGCATTCGGGAAGAATTTAAGAGGCTTTCTCAGCATATGTCATCAACATTTGATGCTAATGAGAGACTAGAAACACAAGCACTTAAAGAAGCTTTTGAATTCCACCTACATAAAATTAATTTGCAAGAATCACTAAGAAAGGCTAAAGAAGAGATTGCATCTATGAAAAATAAATATCAGGACAATCTGCAAGAACTTATGAACCAGTTAGGTCTCTCAAAGGAAGAGAGTGAAGCATTGTCATCAAATCTACAAAACACGTTGGATGAGATTGAGAAACAAATGAAGAATGAACTTAATTATAGGAGTTAGATTGAAGAGTTGTCTCTGAAGCTAGCCACATTAAAAAATGAAGTTCAAACCCTTATGAATGAAAAGAGTGAACTTACTCAAAGCCTCGTGAGTATGAGCATCTGAAAGCTGGCCTAGAAGATACTAAAATAATCTTAGATGCACCTAAAATAGACTTAGAGAGTTCAAGAGTAGAGAAGATAGAGTTAGAGCCTAGTTTACAAGAATCTCACCAGGAAAAATTCAAACTTGATAAAGAGCTTAAAAATTACAAGAAAATTTGAGAAATTTAGAGGTATAATTGAAGGAACAAAAATGTTGCAAGGATGATCAAGAAACAATAATTGCATCTCTTGAGTCCAAATTAAAGGAGCAGACCATTACTCGATGGAACTCCAAGTAAAACCATCCACATAGACTATTGCACCTAACCTAATGGGAATCAAACCAAGTGTCTATTGGCATGGAACTAGATAATGACT
Organism: Pinus taeda; assembly: GCA_000404065.3. Lineage (NCBI taxonomy): Eukaryota > Viridiplantae > Streptophyta > Pinopsida > Pinales > Pinaceae > Pinus > Pinus taeda. The sequence goes on from APFE031337822.1 coordinate 67,940, forward strand.
AAAAAAATTGGAAACAATCCATTGAGCCAACCCCTTGGGTTACGTTAGAATTAAATATAACAACTAACTACAAAAAAATATGAAATTTTCCATTTTGATTGCTTTATCAATATTTTCCAGAGTTCAATCTGATTTATTTTTATGAGAATATATTTCATCTTTACTAAAAGATATCCCTGGTTTGAAGGATTTATACTTATTAATGTCTTGAATTAATATCTCTCTAATGAGAAAAATATTATTGATTCATCTTATCGGTCTAGCAGACACTGATTCCAAAAATTACATATAAAGAGGCATTGGATGCATATGACATTAATTACATCTTATTAGTCTGAGTAAGTAATTATACCTAAAGGGCATATGAAATATGCCCAACTACCCACCAGTGATTATAAAGAGGCTAATCAGTGGTGTAGAAGAGTCAATGGGAAAATAAGATTTTGCACCAACTCTAGTTGCTACAATAGCTTCCCTAGACAGTGCTAATGGCAATGACTCATGAAAAGAGCTCCCAACATAGTCACCAATAGGATATCGATTAGATGAAATAGTTTCGCTTGAGATAGAGGAGGATGAAGATTAATCATAAAGAGAGCCCAATATATTCCTCTACAGAAAAATAGACCTAATTAGGGGGGAAATCCTAGACCTAGACGATGGTAGAGTAGGACGATGCATTTTCTGCTGAAAATGATGATCGTGACTAGAACTAAAGCTAGAACAAAACTCTGCTGGCAAATCAAAATAAACCCATTGTGATGTTCCTCCAGCCTAGGGTTCGTAGTGTTGGTGTTCATTAAAATGGCTACTACTCTGTCTCTCTTTGGGTGAGGATAGTTCTCTTGGATGTTGAGTGTTGTTGTTTCAACTATTGGGACGATGTTATCTCCTTGGACATATGCTATGTAAATGCGCTGGAAACTGTGATTTTCTCCTACTTATATTTACATTCTCACTGTACTGGTTTCTATGAGAAAAACCCAAGTTGGTGTGCCACTACCATCCCACAAAAACCAATAAAATTAGCATATATCAATAAAAAATACTAAACTATTTAGTAGCAAGGCAGAGAAACAAATGGAATACATAAAACCATACATGTCAAAGAAAATATGTCCATTGTTGCCTAGGTCCCATACTCTTTCAACTTTATATTGACAATTTAGAAGATCTCATTTCAAAGTGATATAGGTGGGTGCCTTCTCTATGGGATTTCCAACTTGCATGTAAGATCACCTCAATTCTTTAGGTGCAATTATGGTTGAAGTTTCCATCCACAATTTATTAAAGGAATATATTATACATCACTAAAGGTACTTGTAGCTTGCACTATAAATATTTCACCTTTGTAATGAAATTTTCATGGAAGTATGAGAGATTATAGAATAGGAGTTTCATGTGATGAGTTTATACACATCTTAAGTTTCTTGGCATATTTTATTTCCATGTATCAGAAAATAATAGGTTGTCGCACAAAAATCATGTCCTCCTAGCTATGTTGAAATTGTGAGCATGTTTGTGAAGGAGCCAAGTGCATTATTTAAGGATGTACCTATATATTATAGAGATTCGCTAAGTAAAATATAATAAAACAATATGATCAAAAACACTTCGAATCAACTGCTAATATGCTTGTTGCGCTCCATAAGTCGATTCCTTTGAATCAACTGCTAATACCGCTTGTTTCACTCCACAAGCTGACTCCTTGCCTTTTCTTCTATTTGTGTTGGGTGTTCGTAGAACCCATCTTTTTTTAAATCCTTGATCATGAAGGTTACCGTAGCTAGACAAAACACATTAATTTTGGGTTATGGACTCCCTTCAGAATGAGAACAAGAGAGTAGCTAGGTGGGTGGAAACAAGGTAGCTTGGTTGTAGAAGAAAGAAAACTATGCTCAGAGATTTGAATGAAATAAGTAGTTCTCGCTCAAGCTAGAAATGCAGAAAGGCAATATTGTAGGAAAAACTTGCTCAAGCTAGAAAGATAGAAAGGTGGTCTTGCTTGTGTTTGGTTCAAACTCAGAAACATAGAAAGGATTAGGGTTAAAACATAGAAATGCGGAAAGGTGGGTTGCAGAGAGGCTCGACTCCAAAATGAAACCTTTCCCATTCTTTCCCTCTGTGGGTAATGTGTAGCCCGAAATTTTCTAAAAGTATGGTGTATTTTTCCCTCCGTCTGGCCAAAAATTT
>APFE031337836.1:0-14920 GCA_000404065.3 Pinus taeda
ATATTTTTGTTTTTGTTTTTCCTTTTTATTTTGGACACCATTGGGGCACTACGAGAGGTGTTCAACCTGATAGTGGGACTAAGGTGACTAATGGAGGCTTTCACCAGGGTCCTTATTTTTCATTTTTCTTTTCTCAGTGACTTGCTAAGGCAAGAGCTAAAACTTGCTCCAGCACCATCACTATTTTATTGATACCCTCAATGAACTCTTGCCTTGACAATGTTCTCTTGTAAATATTCGTTATGTGCCCATTAACATGTAAAGGAGTCGCCTCCGCATCTATGGTTCTCATTTGCACTAAACCATTATCATGAATCATATATCTATATCTGGAATCATATAATAAGGCCTAATCACCTTCTTGAAATTATTTATCTTTGATGTACCTATGGTGCTAGATATTCCTCTGAGTTTATGTTACCTTTATGTATAGGAGGGCCTGTGTTTTGAGCTCATATAAGCCATTCAACTCGAGTAATCTCTCTTTTTTTGCATTGCTGAGATCTAGATCTAGTTGGGCTACCATCCTCAATGTGCTATACTCAAATTCAATGGACAATAGGGCCTTTTTCCTAGATACCAATTCCTAGGGTGTGAATCCAGTGGTGGTCTTCCAGGTGGTATTATAGGCTCACGTGGTTTTAATTACTTTATCTACCTAATATTTCATGTTGTTGCTAACCACTTTAGTCACAATGCCCTCGAGCACTCTGTTGGTGACCTCCATTTGCTCATTAGCTTGTGGGTGATAGGGAGTGTAGGTTCTATGCTTGATCTTATGCTGGCTTAACACGTCTTCAATCATGTTGGAGGTAAAATGCCTTGATCAATGACAAGTTCTCTAGGGTACCCAAATTTCTGAAATACATTCTCCCTTAAGGACTCAACCACCCTCTCCTCTGTTATTGCCTTAATTTCCTTAGTTTTAGTGCACTTACCGAGATAGTTAATGCACATAATGTTATACTTTTTTTTCTTGGATGGAGCGTTAATAGTTCCAACAAAGTCCGTGCCCCACTTGTCAAATGGCTCAAAAATCATTTCATATTGCAAATGAATTTCATCTCTTGGAGTACGCTTTCCCATCCTTCGGCACCAATCACATTTCACGCAAAATCTATGCCAAAGCATTTAGGAGTACCCAAAATTTAGAAAGATGACTATAATGTTGTGTATCTCTCCAAATGACCGAGTTGTACTCCTCAAATATTTGAGGGGTATGCACCACAATCTCCATGAGAAAGTGATGTTGTTCAAGCCCAACATGGTGGATGATATTATTTATAGGCACAACACCTCAAGAAGATAGGTCTGAAAAGAGCGTAATCTAGTGTATCAAACAAAAAAGAGAAATGAGACGCTTCTAAGGATGGGAGGAAGAAACAAAAAAGGGGGAAATGATATAAATATGGTAGCCACAACACATGGGTGCAAAAATCCTAGTAACCACTACAACGTTGATGGCGATACAGAGCAGAGGTTTTGGAAGTTGCATTGAGAGCTAAACTGAAAGAACCGGAAGAAAGATAATAAGAAGAAGAATATCATGACCATTAATTCACACAACCAAGTTGAAAAAATCTTAGACATGGATGAGAAGATTGCCCATACATTAATTCAAAAGGATGTGAATCTTGATATCCTTCAACAACACGAAGAGAAAGAAATGACCAAACACTTCCATGTAAAGCTATAGGTCAACAAGATGAAGATTGATGCTCTCCTTTACTCAGGATTGCAGGAAAATTTCATTGCAACAGATCTAGAGAAGATGTTAGGGATCGAGTGATCATCCGAACCCATATCCATTGGGATGGGTACATAAGGATGCGAAGCTTAAGGTAAAAAATTAGTGTAAACTTACATTTGTTATGAGTGTTTATTTTATTGATGAGGTAGATCTGTATGTCGTTCCCCTTAATGTATGTGGAGTTGTGTTTTGCAGTACACACATGTACATGTGTGATGCTATATTCATCACGAGAGCTAACTAGTACCATCTCATCAAGGATGAAATATCATTCATCATCGACTTGTGTAAATAAAAGTTAAGAGTTTCACTATAATTGGCAAAAAAACCAGTAAATTGATTAGTTTGAGCAAGAAGTATGTTTTATTGCTTTTAAGAGAAAATTATCCTATAGATGAGTGAATAAGATGTAAGGCATAATTAGAGGGGTGTACTAAGAAAAATAAGAAAACAATTGGGGTATTTGTTATAGGAATACAAGGATCTGTTCCTAGAGCCTAAAGGGATACATCCTATGAGAGATGTGGAGCATGAGATCTAGCTATTTTCAGACTCCCCATTGCCAAATATTGGGTTGTACATGAAGTATGCTATAGAAACAAGTGAGGTGAAGAAATAGTTGCAACAACAATCGGAACAGGGTGTTATTTGACTCAGTACATCACCATGTGGGTCACCCTTCATCATTGTGCCAAAGAAGAATGGGATCTCAAACATGTGTATAGATTAAACAACATTGAATAAAATCATGCTCAATAAGAGATACCCCATGCCCTAGATAAACGATCTGCTAGATCAGTTGCAACAAACACATTGTTTCACTAAGCTAGACTCAAAGTCTCGATATCACCAGATTCTAGTCAAAGAAGAAGATACATGGAAGACCAACTTCAAAAATAGGCAAGGTTTGTACGAGTTGTTAGTTATGCCATTCATCCTCTATAATGAAACAACTCAATTAATGACATTAATGAATTATGTATTAGGCCATTTTATAGATTCATTTTTTATTGTTTATTTGGATGATAATAATAATTAACATTTGATGCAGGTGCTAGAAATATTGAAGAAGCACGAGCTCCTAGAAAATCTTAAGAAGTGTGAGTTCGCACAAGAGTCCTTGATGTATTTGGGATTTGTGATTGGTTGAAGAGAATTAAAGATAGATCCTTCAAATATGGAGGTCATCATGAAATGTTTGGTGACTACAAGGCCACCAACATCAAAGATTACAACTTTAGGGACTCTTATTCACATAGATCCATTCACCGGTGTTGCATACAGAGATGAATGTTTAGAGGATGATGGTTTAGTAGGTCATGAGAGTACCAAAAAACTCATCCATGTGATATTATATAAATGAGACATGTTTCTGTTGTCATACATTTTCACATTAAATCTCATGGGTAGAGATCTTAAGGCCTTTTGAACAATGATATATTTTTTAAAAACTTCACAGACTCCTCTAATCATATTGGTTACTTCATCAATTTTGATAAATTATTCTTCCACACATTCTTCTCTATGTATTTTTAAGATTTCAAAACTCATTTTTAAGGTTTGAAGTTTTGCCTTTTTAACTCTATCATCTCCTTCATGACTTTGATTGAGATTGACCCATACTTCATTAGCAGAACTTTAGTACATAATTATTATAATTTCAGACTCACTAAGCACAAAGAGAGTTAAAGTCTTGGTTTTAGCATTGTTTTCACAGAGGCTTTTGCTATCAACATTAGTGCTAGGGACATTAGGGACATCATAATCTACTAGAATAGAACTGTAAACATCTACTCTCAAGGACATAAGATAAGCTTCCAACTCAACTTTCCATAAGGCATAGTTTGTACCATGAAAGTGTGGTATCTTGCTTGGGTAGGTACCTTGACTCTCTTGCCCAGACATATTCTTCATGAATCTACCTTTGAGTGGTTAGAATGTTCATGAAGGAACTTTTTTCTAATAACAATTATTATAATAAGGAATTACTCACACGGTGAATCATTAATAGTGGAATTCATAAAACATTAAGTGCAAACCTTCAATTATTTTCACTATTGTTAGTTATTTGAGAGAGCATTCATACTACAATAAACATGAATAGAAATATAAGATATTCAAATACGGTAACTGAACAACATACACACAAAATGACACAGGTATTTTTATGTGAAAATCAGTGTTAGAAAGCCACTAATATGTTTTTTTATTATGATGTAATTTCAGCACCCACTTAATTACATGATTTTTTTCACACGAGGCCATTGTTCTTCCTTTCATACAATTTTCAAATTGAAAATAGAGGATAATACATTTAGACAAAAACAAAAACATATAATGGAGGCTGTCACCTCAGTCCTTATTTTTCATTTTTCTTTTCTCACTGACTTGCTGAGGGAGGAGCTAAAACTTGTTCCACTCCATCACTATTTTATTGATACCATCAATGAAATCTTGCCTTGACAATGGTCTCTTGTAATTATTCGTTATGTGCCCATTAAGAAGTAAAGGGATGGTCTCTACATCTATGGTACTGATTTGCACTGAACCATTATCATGACATCTCTGTATGCCATAAGGCACTAACCATATTTTCCTTAAATTTCCCTTAAAGTATTTATATCTAGAATCATATAATAAGGTCTAATCGCCTTCTTCGAATTACTGATCTTTGATGTTCCTATCATTCTAGATATTCCTCTAAATTTGAGTTACCTTTATGTATAGGAGGGCCTGCGTTTTGAGCTCATCGAAGCCATTCAAATCGAGTAATATCTCTTTCGTGCATTGCTGAGATCTACATCTAGTTGGGCTGCGATCCTCAATGTGCTATACTCAAATCCAATGGAAAATAGAGCCTTTTTCCTATAGACCAAATCCTAGGGTGTGAATCCAGTGGTGGTCTTCTAGGTGGTATTACAGGCCGAGGTCACTTTAACTACTTTATATACCCAATATTCCATGTTGTTGCTAACCACTTTGGTCACGATGCCCTCCAGCACTTTTTTGGTGACCTTAGTTTGCTCATTAGCTTTTGGGTGATAGGGAGTGTAGGTTCTATGCTTGACCTTATGCTCGCTTAACAGGTCTTCAATCATGTTGGAGGTAAAATTCCTTGATCACTAACGAGTTCTCTAGGATACCCAAATTTGTGAAATACATTCTCCCTTAAGAAATCAACCACCCTCTCCTCTGTTGCTGCCTTAATTTCCTTAGTTTCACTGCACTTACCCAGATAGTTAATGCACATAATGATCATCTTGTTTTTCTTGGATTGAGCGTCAATAAGTTCCAACAAAGTCCGTGCCCCACTTGTCAAATGGCTCAAAAATTATTTCAGGTTGCAAAGGCATTTCATCTCGTGGAGTACACATTCCCATCCTTTGGCACCAATCACATTTGAGGCAAAATATATGCCAAAGCATTTAGGAGTACTCAGAATTCAGAAAGATGACTCTAATGTTGTGTATCTCTCTAAAGGACCAAGTTGTACTCCTCAAGTATTTGACGAGTATGCACCACAATGTCAATGAGCAAGTGATGTTGTTCAAGCCCAAAATGGTGGATGATACTTATGTATAGGCACAACACCTAGAGAACATAGGTCTGTAAAGAGCGCAATCTAGTGGATCAAAGAAAAAAGACAAACAAGACGCTTATAAGGGTGGGAAGAAGAAACAAAAACTGGGAAAGGATAAAAATATCGTTTCCATAACACCTGAGTGCAAAAATCCTAGTAACCACTATAACGTTGATGGCGATACAGAGCAGAGGTTTTGGAAGTTGCATTGAGAGTTAAACTCAAAGAACACAAAGAAAGATAATAAGAAGAAGAATATCATGACCTTTAATTCACACAACCATGTTGAAGAAAGCTTAGATGTAGATGAGAAGATCGCTTATACATTAGTTCAAAAGGAGGTGAATCTCGGTATCCTTTAACAACACGAAGAGAAAGAAATGACAAAACTCTTCCATGTAAAGATACAGGTAAACAATATGAAGATTGAGGCTCTGTTTGACTCACGATTGCAATAAAATATCATTGCAGCAGATCTAGACAAGATGTTAGGGATGGAGTGATCATCCGAACCCATATCCATTGGGATGGGTACATAATAATGCAAAGCTTAAGGTAAAAAATTAGTGTGAACTTACATTTGTTATCAGTGTTTATTTTATTGATGAGGTAGATCTATATGTGGTTCCCCTTGATGTATGTGGAGTTGTGTTTTACAGTCCACACATGTACATGTGTGATGCCATATTCATGACGAGAGTTAACTAGTACCATCTCATCAAGGATGAAATATCATTCATCATCAATGTGCATAAATAAAAGAAGAAAGTTTCACTCATAAGTGGCTACCAAGCCAATAAATTGATTAGATCAAGCAAGAAGTATGTTTTATTGCCTTTAAGAGAAAATTAGTCTATAGATGAGTCAATAAGAGGTAAGGCATCCTTAGAGGGGTGTACTAACAAAAAGAAAACAACAATTGGGGGAGCTGTTATAGGAATACAAGGATGTGTTCGTAGAGCCTAAAGGGATACATCCTCAGAGAGAAGTGGAGCATGAGATATAGCTATTTTTCAACTCCCGATTGCCAAATATTGGGTTGTACATGAAGTGAGGTGAAGAAATAGTTGTAACAACTGTTGGAACAAGGTGTGTGGGTGACCCATCATCATTGTGCCAAAGAAGAATGGGACCTCACACATGTGTATAGATTATAGGGCATTGAATAAAATGATGCTCAATAAGAGATACCCCATGCCCTAGATAGACGATCTGCTACATCCATTGCAAGAAATAAATTATTTCGCTAAGCTAGACTCAAAGTATTGATATCACTAGATTCTAGTCAAAGAAGAAGATACATGGAAGACGAGCTTCAAAAAGAGGCAAGGTTTGTATGAGTTGTTAGTTATGCCATTCATCCTCTATAATGCAATAACTAAATTTATGACATTAATGAATGATGTATTATGCCATTTTATAGACTCATTTGTTATTGTCTATTTGGATGATATAATGGTATATAGTCCTATATGGGAGGAGAATAATTAACAGTTGATGCAGGTGCTCAAAAAATTGAAGAAGCACGAGCTGCTAGAAAATCTCAAGAAGTGTGAGTTTGCACAAGAGTCCTTGATGTATTTGGGATTTGTGATTGGTGGAGGATAATTGAAGACAAATCCTTCAAATATAGAGGTCATCATGGAATGGTTGGTGACTAGAAATGTTACTAAGGTTATGAGTTTCATTGGAGCGCCACAATACTTGGGGAGATTCATAGCCTTGTTTTCAGCACTATCAACACCACTCCATGCCATAAAAATAAGTGGCAAGAGTTTCTAGCAGGGAAAATGGTACTCGAATGGTTTTGATGAGTTAAAGAAGAAGATAAGTGAAGCACTATTTCTGGCATTACCAAACTTGCAATGTCCCTTTGAACTCAATACATATTTGACTAGTTATGTTATGGGAGTTTTCTTGATGCAAGTAGGAAGGCCTATTTTCTACCATTCTGAATTATTTCATCAAGGAGTTCTTAACTACCCTACCTACGAGAAGGAGCTCTATGCCATGGTGCAAGGTGTGAAGAAGTGGAATAACTATCTAATAGGAAAGGAGATAATAATCCACACACGTCACGAGTCATTACAGTAACTTTAGGCCCATAATAAGCTACAAGAGACAAGGCACTACAAGTGGAAGGGGTTTTGTAGCAATTTAATTTGGTGATTAAGTATAAGAAGGGTAACACAAACAAGTTGGACAACATCTTTTCAAGGCCACCAACATCAAATATTACAGCTTTAGGGACTCTTATGCACATGGATCCATTCACCGATGATGCATACAGAGAGGAATACTTAGAATATGATGGTTTAATAGGTCATGAGAGTACCAAACAACTCATCCATGCGATATTCTATAAATGAGACATGCTTTTAATGTCATACACTTTCGAATTAAATCTGATGGGTAGAGATCTCAATACCTTTTGAACAATGATATATTTTTTCAAAACTTCACACACTCCTCTAATCATATTGGTTATTTCATCAATTCTGGGAAAGTATTCTTCCACACTTTCTTCTCTATGTATTTTTAATATTTCAAAACTCATTTTTAAGGTTTGATGGTTTTCCTTTCAAACTTTGTCATCTCCTTCATGACTTTGATTGAGATTGACCCATACTTCATTATCAAACTTCCAATACATAATTTTTATGACTTAAGACTCATTAGCACAAAGAGAATGAAAGTCTTGGTTTTATCAAGATTTCCATATAGGTTTTTACCATCAACGTTAGTGCGAGGGACAATAGGGACATCATAATCTACAAGAATAGAACTGTAAACATCTACTCTTAGGGACATAAGATAAGCTTCCAACTCAACTTTCAATAAGGCATAGTTTGTACCATGAAAGAGTGGTATCTTGCTTGGGTAGGTACCTTGACTCTCTTTCCTAGACATATTCTTCATGAATCTACTTTGAGTAGTTAGAATGTTCGTGAAGGAACTTTTCTCTAATAACAATTATTGTAATAAGGAATTACTGAGAGGAGCGGTGAATCATTAATAGTTGCATTCATAAAACATTAATTGTAAACCTTCAATTATTTTCACTATTGTTAGTTATTTGAGAGAGCATTCATACTACAATAAACATGAATTGAAATATAAGACATTCAAATACGTGAGCTGAACAACATACATACAAAATGACAAAGGTATTTTTATGTAAAAATGAGTGTGAGAAAGCCACTAATATGTTTTTTATTATGATATAATTTAAGCACCCACTTAATTGCATGAATTTTTTGTGAGCACCCATTCACACGAGGCCCCAATACCCTTCAAATAGAAACATACAACTTTCCAAGAGGCACCAACCTCTTATGAATGCAGGAAACTACCTTCTCTAGCCATTGTTATTCCTTTCATACAATTTTCAAATTGAAAATAGAGGATAATACATTAGACAAAAATATAAATATTGTATAATGCAGTACCAAGTCCTTTCATTCAGCTCATTGAAGCCTGATCCTTGTTGCTCAAGTACCTCTACTCACCACCATATTCTTCACCCTATCTCTCTTACACACTCGAAATGCTGAACAATTAAAATCACACAAATTCTACTTTCACATTCTTTAATTACTCAACACATTGTTGTTCCTCTGTAGGACCAGCAATGCATGGCTTGCCATACTATACTCAGACATGGGAGAAGAATTAATGCAAAGAAAGGGTTGTGGATTGTTTTATATGTAGAAAATTAAGTCAGATTGAAGCTATTGAGTCAAATAGCTCCTCCATGAATAACTACATGTACTCACAACATGGTTCTTCCTTTTTTCTCTTCAAGGGGCATAGGAGAATAGGAGAATAATACCACAAACACTCATTTTCATTTAACTCATGATAGCCTTCAATGAAGCTCAGGGGTGACCAACAGTGTTTCATAATGGGCTACATTAAATTGCTCCTGTGCGTCTTGGTCCTTCACTACCTTGAATGAGTGCTCTGAGCAGTTGTATTTACTTCCATTCTTAATTCCCATATGTCAAGTCATTTATCTAAATCCTAAAGGCATTCCATTACCACCACTATCAATTATGTGGATTTCTCCCTTTATCTTGCCTTAGATGTTTTAAGGTAATGGGTCGACATGTTGTCAGCTCTTGCTAGGCCTTTAGGTGCCAAGACCCTAAATTTTAACCCCTTCATGGGCCAAGTTACTCTCTTAATGCATCTCCACCATTGATATCATTTCTACGAGAAATGAAAAAGGCTTGGCACTAAGGTCAGAGCTCGCAAGCCCAACACTTTCATCTTGACACTGCCTTAAACTCGATAAAGAAATTATTTCAAGCTCCTCTTAGAGGGATTATAAGTCAATTGGGGTCTACGATGTTATCATTGGCAATTAAGAGATGGTGAGAGGATGAGATGTTTGGCTGATGTGTCTTTTCCCTTACTTCCTAGCACATTCAATTTGCACACAATTAACAAACTTTCTGGCTCTTCAAAGTAGGCTTAGCAATCCCATGGGGTCCTCCTTGGGCATTTTCGGTCATAGTCCTCATATTATGGCTTAAGTGCTAATATTTGTTGCATTTCATCTCAATGCTAGTATGGGTGACATCAAATGCCAACATTCCAACCGCCACCAAAGTTTCAGACAAGATCAATTGTCAAACATCCCTAGGATAGCTAGAAAGGATATGCAAATAAGAAGATAATGTATAAAGAATAAAAAGTGGGAGAACATGTATACATGCAAGTAAAACAAAAAAAAAGTGCATTTAGATTAGGAACTTGTGCTAAGTTGGTGCCAAGATTTTGTCCAAAATTAGAGATATAAAATGGAGTTGCCTTGGTGGCCTACCTTCTTGTGCTACCAAGCCATATGAAAGTGAATACAGTTTTACATGTCTCTTTATTGAAAATGTATGTCCATGATAGTTTTCACCTCATTGATTAAAATTTTGTGCAAGTGGAACCAAGAGGAAAGTTGTAGGTTGAATTCCTTTCTTTCCTAATAACCATTCCATATGGTATATTATTGTTCATAAAAAAATTCTTTTTCTTTATTTCCTGACAACCATTCCTTATGATATATTCTTGTTCATATGGACTTCTTAAAGATTTTGGAGTTCGTGGTTTCAAATGGAGAAATTTCCAGTATTTTGTCAATATAGGTGCGGTTTGTCTGTCTCTTCAGATATCTGAAATATGATGCGGTTTGTCTTTCTAGCCAGTTACTTTCATTCTTAATTAGTCTTTCTAAGTGCATTTGTTTACATCCTTATACAAAAGGGATGATGGGTAGCCTGCTTATGTTCTGACATTTTGGTTGCTTCTGAATAATCTAATGCAACTCGGGGGTGCGTGGTACTGTCGCATATCTCAAGGAAGTAAAAGAGACTTTCAAGGATAATAAAGAGAAATATGATGACTTCATTGAGGTCATGAAAGATTTCAAAGCCCGAAGGTCTGTGCTTCTTTTATATAAAGATTGGCATTATCCATCAATACGTGTTATTTGCTTTGGTCTCCATTAACTAAAAATCTTAATATTGATGACAATTTTTCTCGCAACTCTGTAGACTTGATAGGGTTGATGTTGTAACTCGAGTGAAAAATTTATTTAAAGGCCACAATTCCCTTATTTTGGTTTTTAATATCTTTCTGTCTAAAGGTTATGAAATTATATTTCCTTCAGGGCAAGTTGACTTTCGTGGAGTAAGCAGTTATGTTAATAAGATCAAGGTAATGTAGATGAGCAATTATGTTAATAAAATCGAGATAATGCAGATGAGGATGTATTAGTTCTTTGATATTTGAAAGCTATTTTATATTTACAACCCAATTTATTGTAACTAGACGTGTTTTTGAAATGTTGAACTCGTATAGGAGTATTTGTTATAATATTCTTGTTTTGACATTCTTGTTTTGGTTTATTGTTTTCAGACAAGGTTTCAAAGAGATGAACAAGTATGCTTGAACTTTAAAATATACTAAACATGTGTAAATTTGGGAACAAATCAATAGATGAAGTATATAAAGAGGTACTTTCTAGTGGTTTGCGAATATGAGAACATAAATGTTAATTTCTTCTAATTCTTTTAAGCTATGCTATTCTATAAGGAATTTAATTCTATTCGTCTATATGGAGGTGGAAACACTATTTTATGATCATCAAGATTTATTAGAAGAATTTAAGCTTTTTCCACCAAACTAGATAGGCTGAAACACTATTTTATGATCCTCAAGATTTACTAGAATAATTTATACTTTTTCTACTAGATGAGAGATTTATTAGAAGAATTTGCACTTTTACTACCAAATGAGATAGGTGGAAATACTATTTTATGATCACCAAGATTTACTAGAAGAATTTATAACTTTTCTACTAGATGAGACAGCTCCAACTCCCATTTCCAATGTGCATTTCTAGTAATTTCTATTGGGTATTTACACAAAGAAATTGTCGTGAAGGCCTCTTATCTAATCACTATGCTATATGTTAAAAGAATCGGTGACTATGCTTTAGCAATGTAGTTGTAAAATGTACAAACTTAGACAACCCATTGAAATTTTCTTCCATTTTATATTAACATATAGTTATGAATGCTATCATATTATTGATTGCAAATTCCTAAAGCTATGCTCATTTGTCAATAAACATTTTATTACTTAGTCAAAGTGGGTCAATATATTACAGACTCAATTCTATTCCATGTGAAAAGATTAGTAATCTTTTTCGTGCTTTTAAAAATAACCATGGTCAATTTCACAATTAGAGTTGAATTCAACAAAATAAGGCAGTGAAATGAAAATTGTTTGCCCTTCCTTATATTGCTGCTTGCAATATAGCATTTTAGTTTGTTTGTTTTGTTATTGCTTTGAAGCATATCCATGTTGAAATCTCTACAATGAATATTGTTAAATATAAGGGTATATTACATAATGTTAGCATTTTATTTTGTTTGTTTCTCTAATGCTTTGAAGCATAACCATGTTGAAATTTCTACAATGAATACTGTTAAATTTGAGGGTGTATTACAAAATGTGGAACGAAATTTGTAACCGTCTCCTTTTTCTTCCATTAATAACTCAATTATTCTCACATATTTGACTATTTCCTATGGGGACTAGAAAAACCAATAACTTTATTATAAAAATATTCCAAGATTTCATTTATACTGCTAAAAAATAATAGTTTCCATTTCAAGTCAACAAAACAAACAATAGATGATAGTGTAAGTTGTGAGAGTGTTAGAGTGACATAAGGTACAAGGGTGTTGGTGATATTTTGTTGGTTGGTGATTCGAAGAGAATTAAACATCACTCATGAAATAGTTTCCCCCCTTTGATAGTAACATCAATTTCATATTTAGGTGGGTTTGATTGGGGATTTTCTCCATCCGTTTTCGGAATTTTTGAATTGTGCCACAAAATCTCAATGAGAGTTCTAATAAATTATGCAACACATTATTACATTCACAAATGGGTCTATATTCTTAGCTATATTACCAAAACCATCTCACTATGAACTATATGTAAGAAGGAATCATGGTATGGATAACACGTTGGTGGAATGGGTTTCTTGAATACAATTATAAATTGACCAAGCTACAAAATTTACTATGTTCATATAGAAAATAAATGATAATAGGGAATTAATGGTTATCTAATACAAATGGCTATGTTTTTTATCACAGTGATGACTCTTTTTTCCAACCCCACTTGTAGTGTGTACGGAACTATCCTACCTCATGTTGCGATATTGTTTAACCAACTTCTCTCTCCTTTGGATTGTATCTTCTCTACATGTTCTAGAAATAAATGAAAGCACACACACACACATATAATATGAAAGGAACTAAATGATGATGTTACAATGAAGAAGTTGAGATAAGAATAGTCTTGGCTCCTTTTACATGAGCAGTCATGATAATTGTATTCCCTTCTTCCTAAGTACTCTTAATTAATGTGTATTTAATTTTTATACATAATATTTCTCTTCCCTCAAGAAAATATTTTTCTTAAAATCATAGGTAACCATGGATGTTGTTGACTAAAATGTTCACCTCTAATGAATTAATTAAAAATAATTCTCTAACACAATAAGCAAATTAAATTGAGGATTTCTTACTTGGAAAATTGAATCCCTCTATTGGAATAAAATAGTAACTCTATAATGAAGGGAATCTAACTCTCCCTCACTAATACAATGTATGGAAAGGGCATACATAATTCTCATTAAATGCAATTGTAACTCCCTCATAAAAGTATATTTGTAACTCTCACCAAATCTTCTCTCATCTCTAAGTGTAACTCTCACTCTCCCTAATTTGAATTGTAACTCCTTAAGATAAGCCTACCTTTTGTTGGCATTATGATTCTGGTATGGCTCTATGATACAGGTGTTGTACTTGATGGCAACTCACTCAAGTGGTAATGTTCTATTCAGGCTCTCAAAATGATGGAAATTAAGAGGCTCGCAGGTGAATGGTTAAAAAGGTACGGACCCGCACATTCACCATGCAGGAGGTGCGGTCATACCCCCAGGTTATCCGTTCAGAAGGTGCGGACCCTAGTGCACACACTTCAAGGCCATCTAAATGTTCCTTGCTCTCTCAAGCTTTCAAAGGTTGAAAGTATTTCAAATGGCCGTGAAGTCAGCCTTTCTAAATGGAGACTTAGAAGAAGAAGTATACATTGAGCATCCAGATGGTATCATTCTTGGAAATGATCCAAATCTTGTATGCAAACTCAAAAAGGCGCTTTAAGGTCTCAAATAGGTTCCAAGGGCTTGGTACTGTCGTTTGGAAAAATATCTTCATCAACAAGGTCTTTCAAAAGGATCAACAGAGAGCAATCTTTATATAAAAGTTGAAAATGACAAATTGCTAATACTTGTTGTGTATGTACATAACATTATCTTTGGCAGCAATGAAGAAGCTATGAGTCAAAGCTTTGCCTTGGTGATGCAGAAAGAATTCGAAATGTCCTTGCTCGGAGAACTGACATACCTTCTTGGTGTACAAATCCAACAAGATGAAGGAGGGATCTTCTTGTCTCAAACCAAATATCTCAAGAATATTTTGAAGAAATCTGGCATGGAAGATGCAAAACCAATATGTACACCCCAACCTCAGTACAAATGACAAATCAGCAGCAATGCAGCAACCAACATATAGATCTATGATTGCAAGTCTACTTTATTTGACAGGTACCAGACCAGACATCATGCGTGTAGTGGGAATAGTTGGAAGATTTCAGGCAAATCCAAAGGAAACCCATCTTCACGCAGTGAAGAGAATTTTCAAATATCTTCAAGGGACTCAAAATTATGGCTTATGGTATCCTAGAGATATTGATCTCACACTTCATGCTTATACACATGCGAATTGGGGTGGAAGCGTGGATGACAGGAAGAGCACAAGTGGTGGTGCATTCTTTATGGGTTCCAGATTAGTATCTTGGTTCAGCAAGAAACAGAGTTCGATTTCCTTGTCTACAACTGAAGCAGAATATGTTGCTGCTGCATCTTGCTGCACTCAACTCCTTTGGATGATGCAGACCTTACAGGATTTTCAAATCACTTGTACACCACCTATCTCCATCTTATGTGATAATAC
>APFE031337839.1:0-10970 GCA_000404065.3 Pinus taeda
AGGAAAATTTTAAGAACCCCCATAAATTTATATATATAATAAATGAGCGAATCCCCATGATACATAGGAAAAATGGAAGGCAATTTTATCAATAATATAGTATGTATATATAATTTTTTTGGTCAATCTCTCACCAAATTATATTATATTGTAAAATCATGGTGAATCTTTCATTGGATTATAAAATCTTGTAAGATCTTGGCAAATATTTCACTGAATAATAAAGGCTTTGTAAAGGGCTAACAAAGTTCATAATGGGTATTTCTTGTAATGGATTGAAGCCTTGCTAATCAATCCATCAAGAACCAAAACAAGTATATTCCTTATATGGAATATAAAGATATTTCTCATGGAAAGTCAATTAGGTTTAGCATAGGTGGTAGGGAGAAATCCTACATGTGACGATGTGTTGGACTCATAATGAGTATTTCTTGTAATGAATATAAGCCTTGTTTTCTAAGAAATCCCTCGAGGGCTGAAATATGAATATTACTCATATGGAATATAAATACATTTCTCATGTATTGGAATATAAATATATGAGTGAGGAGTGGGAAATGAGCCACAATAATTCCTTAGAAAATTGACATGAAGAAGATAAATGCAAAAAATAAAAAAGGTGAAAATGGAAAAATTGAGAAGAAATACAAGGGAAAAATGGTGAAACAACAAATTAATAATCCATGGGAGGAACAATGATTAGATATAGTGAGGGAAGACGTTCCCTCAATGTAGGGGTAACAAAGGTAGACATTAAAACTCTCACTTATGCAAGTGTAGCTAGACAAACATTAAGCTTCATGCTAGTCATGAGAGGGAAGAAATCTGGGAAAGAAATGTGAGAACAAGAATTTAAATGGAACAAAGCATTGGGATTAAAATCCTTGCTTGTTGAGTTTGGGTACTTCCTTTGAGGCCTATTGAAAAATTAGGAATGATCTATCTATGTATCTTGTTATATAATTAGTTTGTAAAATAGTTTCCATGTAGCTATGTTAGAGCATCACTTTTGTGAAATGTTTTTTACTCATCCTACCTATCTTTAGATGGAGATGAACAAATATGAGTATTGGAGATAGAATTCTCCCATTTTTTGTTGTAACAAATTGTACAGTTATAATCATGTCCATCATTAAGTATGCCCCAACTATATCGACAATATTCCCAAACCAAAAACTTTTTAGTACTAAAAAGTAGAAAAAATCCAACATTACATACTAAAAGAACATATTAATGAAATCTACATGGTGAAAATCAGCACAAAAGGCTATAGCGCATAAAGGTTTGTAACAGAAATTAGCCTTAAAACTCCTGCAGCTAAGAAAAACATTGATAATAAGCCCTCGTTTCTCTTGGAATTTTATGTATCAAGATGAAACCCCAAAATGCAAAGCCTTAGCCGGAAACATGTGAGAACCCTTCGCATCAGACAAATAATAGGTTTCTACCCTACAAAAATGCTCAACATTTCAAAGCGACATCCTTAAAATGTAGAGCCCTACATATATTCGCAAGAGCTAAGAAGGAAGATGAGGTTTTACTATTTGCAAGCAGGTGAATAGCCTGATCATGATTTAAGTAATGTTTTGTTAAAGTTCGAGGGTTGTGGCTTGCAATTCAACTCAAAAAAATTATAATGTAATTAACTTATTTATTCCTTATCTTACAATATTTTTTGAATTTCCAGTTTTTGCATCTTAGTATCATCCTCCCAGTAATCTAAGTGCAAAGAAGCCTATCATGTGGCGAGGAATCTTTTTTTCTACTAGGGTTTTGGATTTTAGACCATCATTGGAAAACTTGGCTCGGTGTGAATAAAATAAGTTTTGAATATTTAGTTTTTAAATATGTACTAATTAAAAAAGATTTTATATAACATTTGAAACTAAGGAGAGATTTAGTTTTTAGTTTTGAATATTTATTTTTTAAATGTATATTAGTTACAAAAGTCTAGGGAGAGATGTAGTTTTGAGAGAGATTAGTAGATAAATGTTGTTATGATTTTGCTTAGTGAATTTCAGTTTTAAAATTGTCTATATTGACAAAAATTATTACAAAATATTTAAATTTTAAAATGGATATACATGGTCACGTTAGGTACTATGATTGTTTCCTTAACATGATAACAAATGAACTAGCTAGAATCTAACAACACTTTAGGATACCTCTAAGGACACATATAAAATAATAATTATAGTTGTCATATTAAAATAATAATTTATGTTTTAATTTAACGGTGTAAAACATAATATTATATTTGCATGATTGGTTGATTTTCATATATATTGTATTAGACAACCCTTGTAGACTTGACAATGACCTCTTTGTTTTGGAATTAAATTATAATATATATTTGATATATTATTATACTATATTATTATGATATACTTTATGTTTTATGTGAGTTGACCTCTCAGTGGAATATCATGTTTGAGTGGAATTATATAAAAACCCTTACAATTTAATTATAACTCATTCAAAAGTTGAAGTGAAGATCATGCACCTCACAAATTTGGACACCTGTAATTTTATTAAATTATAAAATCACTTTCCCTTTATATAATATTATCTCATCAATAATTTTTATATCAAGTTAATTAATTATAATTTAAATGAATTTTTAAAAATTAACCATTAAGATAGACTTAATGATTAAGTCGTTAATATACCATATTTTACTATACGCAAATTATAAAATATAAAGCAACAAAAAAAACATTTTCTCATGATATTAGAAAACCTGAAATCTTCCAACAACTACTAGTGCTTCCAGCTTTTTTCAGCCCCATAATTGATATTTTTCATATTATTGATTTTTATTTTAATTTAAAATGAAAAAAAAAGATTAGTTAAGTGGATAGATGTCTTTGTTTTGGAATAGGGTTTCACAATCATGATCAACCTATGCAAACCTCCCAAGTGATATGTAGAATATGGGCACTAAATAGGAAAGGGTCATAGATGCTTCACCTGATCAAAACCATAATCAAAAGTAAACCATATCCCTATATAAAAAAGCCTTACATTTTGCAAATCCAATAAACTATATGCCTATGTAAAAAAACCTTACATTTTGCAAATCAGAGTATACTACTTTAAGAATTCACAATATACCTCTCTTTTGATACACACCAACCTAGATCCATCCTTAGATAAGGTGAATGGGAAATGAGAATCAAAATCGAGGGTTTCGAGGGATACCCATAGGAAGAGGGAGAATATGGATCTAGGCTAGTTTATGAGAATCAAAACCTAGCAAGTGGGAAATGAGAATCAAAACTAATGGTTTCAATGCATATGAAGAGGGAGAGGGAGAAGAAGGATCTAGGCTAGTTTAATTCCCCCTTTAAAAAGACTATATTCCACATGAATATCATGGGTTCTCATAAACCTGGAGCTCACAAACCACTGGTAACTTCAAAGAACAAGACAACATCCTTGGATGCAATAAAAAAAACCTCCCAAATGATAGCTAGAATATGGGCACTTAATAGACAAGGGTCATAGATGCTTTACCTGATCAAAACTAGAATATAGACACTTAATAGGAAAGGGTCATAGACGTTGCACCTGATCAAAACCATAATAAAAACTCATCAAAACTAGAATATGGGCACTTAATATGCAAGACCATAATCAAAAGTAAAAGATATCCCTATGTAAAAAAAATATTACATTTTGCAAATCCAAGTATACTACTTTAAGATATCCCTATGTAAAAAAAATCTTACATTTTGCAAATCCAAGTATACTACTTTAAGAATTCATAGCATACCTCTCTTTAGATATACACAAGCCAAGATCCATCCCTCTCTAAGCATGAGAGGTCGACAAATATTGAGAGATCGACAGTTAAGGCTAATGCAAAATGTGAATCAAAACTGAGGGAGAGAGAGAGAAAGGGGGAGAATGAGAAGATGGATTTAGGATGGTACTGAGGGAGAGAGAGAGAATACTACTTTAAGAATTCACAATATACCTCTCTTTTGATACACACCAACCTAGATCCATCCTTAGATAAGGTGAATGGGAAATGAGAATCAAAATCGAGGGTTTCGAGGGATACCCATAGGAAGAGGGAGAATATGGATCTAGGCTAGTTTATGAGAATCAAAACCTAGCAAGTGGGAAATGAGAATCAAAACTAATGGTTTCAATGCATATGAAGAGGGAGAGGGAGAAGAAGGATCTAGGCTAGTTTAATTCCCCCTTTAAAAAGACTATATTCCACATGAATATCATGGGTTCTCATAAACCTGGAGCTCACAAACCACTGGTAACTTCAAAGAACAAGACAACATCCTTGGATGCAATAAAAAAAACCTCCCAAATGATAGCTAGAATATGGGCACTTAATAGACAAGGGTCATAGATGCTTTACCTGATCAAAACTAGAATATAGACACTTAATAGGAAAGGGTCATAGACGTTGCACCTGATCAAAACCATAATAAAAACTCATCAAAACTAGAATATGGGCACTTAATATGCAAGACCATAATCAAAAGTAAAAGATATCCCTATGTAAAAAAAATATTACATTTTGCAAATCCAAGTATACTACTTTAAGATATCCCTATGTAAAAAAAATCTTACATTTTGCAAATCCAAGTATACTACTTTAAGAATTCATAGCATACCTCTCTTTAGATATACACAAGCCAAGATCCATCCCTCTCTAAGCATGAGAGGTCGACAAATATTGAGAGATCGACAGTTAAGGCTAATGCAAAATGTGAATCAAAACTGAGGGAGAGAGAGAGAAAGGGGGAGAATGAGAAGATGGATTTAGGATGGTACTGAGGGAGAGAGAGAGAAAGAGGGAGAATGAGAAGATGGATTTAGGATGGTATAATCCCCCCCTTTAAATAGACTATATTCCACATGAATACCATGGGTTCTTGTAAACCTTGAGCTCAAAAACTAGTAATGGACAAAACAATATCTCTTGATATAATAAAAATAATAATGTAGAATTTTCATTTTTACATAGAGTTATTTTTATTTTTATTTAATTTCAAATTTACCTTTACTCAACAAAAATTGGTTAAAAAAAATAATAACCTAAATTTTTTGCATAAAATAACAACATAGACTTTTCATTTTAACATAGGGCTATTAATTATCAAATCTCTAGATAGATCCAAAGTTAAAATGGATTCTAGGTTTGTTTATTTATATTATTATAATTACTTATTTTATTTTTTTAATGTGATTTCTATTTTTATGTCATTTCATTGAGTCAAAATATATTAATTTTTAATTAATAGTTAATCAATTTTTTTATTTGATTGAGTCATAATGTTTAGATAACATAACATGACATTACAATATATTTTCCATACCAAAAATGTGATAACATTAAATTAAAAAAAAAAAAACTATAAAATATTTTGAATGTAAAATGAGAGATGGTTTTTGGGCATGTGGTATTGATAAGTCATGGTATTTTCCCATGGTATTGTAACAAAGCATGTTCACAACTTAATAATGTCCATGGTTAAAGTGGGGGTGAATATCCATGGTTAAAAAAATTGTTATATTATAAGTATTAGATTTTTATGTGCTTATTAATAAAGTTTAAATATGGTTACAAAATTATTAGACTAACTTATATGGTAAAATGGATCTTAAATTATAACTATTATTTATATCTCATATATTTGAATGTGATAAGGGATTTAGATATATCTTAAAAGTAATTATAATATTTTTGCTTTTAGATTTAATTAAAAAATGTTATAAAACTAAATTCAAATAAAATATTTATAAATATTTGGATTGTGAAATGAAAGATGGTTTTTGGAAATGTGGTATTGGCCCATGGTATTAAAAAAATTTCCCTCAATGTATGGTATTAAATCATTTTAATCTCCCAAACAAGGGGCAAATATCAAAATTGTGCGATTTTAAGGGAATACGATTTCCCAAAACCTGCGAATCAGGCTAAATGAAGGTTCGTTTACTTTCTCCGCCCATTTTTTATTTTGGGCTAAAATCAAAAAATTAATTATTTTTTAAATAAAATTGGGGCTAACTATATGAAAAGGGTTTTTAATAAAAAACTCGCCCTCTTAAAATGTAAAAACCCTCAAATTTCGCCTTTAGGCTATGATTCGCCCCTAAATTTTACCATGTACGGGTTGGAGTGTTTAGAGCCATCAGTATTTAACTAGAGTAAGGGTTTTTTGGTCAATATAAAGGAACAACTAACTAAAGAGAGAGACGGTAAGTTAAATAACTTCAGCTATGGTTCAATCTTAGTCTCTTTTTCTCTAGAATGGGTGCCACTACTTCAGCTTCAACAAATTATACTCGAGCCTATCAATCCTAGGGCCCCATCGATGAGGAGGTAGATAGATCATATGGACCAACATGCCGGTTCGCTGACAATAATCTTCTCACCAAAATTCTTTGTGTGCCTGCGTAGGCAGTTCATCATGATTAATGATTATCATTACACAACGATGGATATATGTGATGATCGTGAGCTCCTGATTCCTGAGGGAAAACAATGGGATGCTTCAGGTAAAATATTTCAACCATTTAATTTTTTAAAAGTTCTGCAATTTTTTTGTGTGTTTTGTTGTTTCTAAGACTAAAAAATTGATGTTTTCATGCATATATTGGATCAGTTTGACTAGTAGGTGCTTCATATCTCTGTCATGTAGAGAGACAACCAAATGAGAAGGTAGTGGAACTAGTACATGTTGTTGCGGTAGGATGGGATACATTTAGGATCTTGAGGTAGCTAAGATCCTGTCATAGGTGGAGGGCCACATGGAG
The DNA here is from genome assembly GCA_000404065.3 of Pinus taeda. NCBI lineage: Eukaryota > Viridiplantae > Streptophyta > Pinopsida > Pinales > Pinaceae > Pinus > Pinus taeda. Next base: position 6,787 of record APFE031337839.1, read on the forward strand.
GGGTTGACACATGGGATTGATGAGACCATGGTCAACCGGATTCCAGAGTGACTTCAGTGACACACTATCAGAGTGCGTAATAATATTGGTCGATTACTATGTAAGATAGCACATGATGTGTCATTTTATCATGAGAACTATTGATTTTTCTACTTAGATATTTTCATGTAGTCTTTTGTATGGGTGATGTAGCCATATGTGTCTCTGGGCACAAATTTATCTATTGTGCTTTCAATATGATGTGATGTGAATTCAAACTTATTTTCATTCGTTGCAAATGTCTATCTAAAACATAATTAGCTAGGGCATATGCTAATGTGTTTATATTTCTAGAAATATGTTCATATCGTATGAAATTGAAATGTCTTTCCAAAATACATACTCTCAAAACCATGTGAAGGATGGCAAGATTTATCATTGAATATACACTAGCAAGTTGTAGTAATTGTTGAGATTTTCTGTTTCATTAAAATAGGCAAAAATCTCAGTGTGTGACAACAATAGGAATTTGTTGCTAGATTAGCTCCAGGTTGTTGGGAGAGAGTTAATGCATCCTATATTTGTTGTGAGAGGATTTATGAGGCAGTTAGATTCTCCTAGCTATAAAACAGGTATCCATACGGATTGTTTTTTTGGTGAGAGAGTTTGTGAGGAATTGATTAAGTTTTTGTAATCTCCTGTTTGATTAATAAAGATTTTCGATGCCTATGTTTGGTAGACGTAGCCCAGATTGGTTGGGTGAACCACGTTAATCTGCTGTCTCCTGTGCATGAGTTTGTTTGTTGTGTATATTTTTTTATTTCTCCTGCTGCACATATTTGCCTTTAACAAGTGGTATCAGAGCATGTTTGGAGGCTTGGTGCAGCGGAAGAGCATATATACCCTACGTGTTAACACTGGTGGATCACGTGTCTGCGAACTTTGAGCTCTGTTGGTCTTGCGTGTTACTGTTGCATGGAGTGGTGTGCACTGTTGTCCGACTGCGTGGAGCTGGTATTACCTGTGTGGAGGTGGATCGTGTGTTTACGCTGCTGCTGCTGGTGCGTTGAATGGTGCAGCGGAAGGAGGTTGCCATGTAGTAGTCCTCGAGTGCATATATGTGATTGCTGGTGCGTATATGTGATTGCTGGAAGCTGAGAATGCTGAGCCTGCGTGCGTATATGTGATTGCGGTGGCAGCGTGGTTGAGCGGGCGTGTTTCGCGTATTACGCTGGTAAACATTGCTTCGTGGAGGTAAACATTTAATACAACTATGCCATGGTTTGTTATAAATATAATCGACCAGTGGAATTTCTAGTGCTAACTGCTAATTCAAGATTTTAATTGTTCAAACTACAAAGCTGCAAAACTGGTTTGTTTTTCCAGAAGAGTATCTCACCTGTAGAATGCAGAACAGAAATTGTAATTACAATCCGACCTGGGTTACCCAATGTAAATGAGGAAAAGGGTTTGAGTGAAGCTAACCTATAGACAATGTGATTGTTATTAAAAATCTTCATCTATATCGACAGAAGGGCAATGGGAACAAAATAGATATAACTCATCTTGAGACCGTGATTTACCTGCGAAAAGAAGTTGAGGCTACAACATGCCAAAATCTTGTAGTAAAACGAGTCATAGGGTTAGGTTGTATTCTACAATGTGACAAGAAGCCCGTGGGTGCAATATTAGGACAAACTTTTTGTGATATAAGATAAAAAAACGGTAGATTTTTTTTTTTTTTTTAAAGCAAAGGCAGTGTCATATAAGGCATAGGCAGTTTTTTATATTAATTGCTGGTATTTAACAGTTGGTGTTTTGGAGATTATTGTTTTTTGGTTGATACAAGATGGTGAAAACTCAAAGTTCCCGGTTTGAAATTGAGAAGTTTAATGGCAAAAATAATTTCGAGATCTGGAAGGTGAAGATGCATGGCCTACTTGTCCAACAAGGCGTGGCAAAGGCCTGGCGGACAATGTCCTATTTAATATCGTGTCCGAGACAACAACTATTGGTTTGTGGACGAAACTGGAGAAACTCTACATGACCAAATCCTTAACCAATAGGATTCTGCTAAAGCGACAGTTGTACAGTTTGCGAATGAAAGAAGGTACATCAATTACTAATCATTTGAATGCTTTTAATACTCTTTTGGTGCAATTACAAAGTATAGAAGTAAAAATTCAATCCGAGGATAAAGATATTACTTTATTGTGCTCGTTGCCCGAGTCATGAGATCATTTTGTTACTTCTATAAGTCTTAGTTCATCAGAAACTATTGAGTTTGATGTTGTAGTTGCATATTTATTATCGGAAGAAACAAGGAGAAGGTCGTATTCATAAACCTCTACATCTGAAGCTATGATGGTTAGAGGTCGTTCGAAAGAAAGATGCTCCAGTAGGCCGAGTGACTCACGTTCAAGGTTGAAAGGGAAGAAGAGTAAGCTAAAGTGTTGGTTTTGTGGCAAATCAGGGCATTTAAAGAAGGAATGCTGGAAGCGACAGCAGCAAACTTCTAAAGCAGATTCTTCAACAGAGAAGAAGGAGGCAAATACGACAGATACAGGTTCGACATCTGGTTCAGGTATGAGTGATGAAGTACTATCAATTAATGTGTCAAATCATGATCAACATTGGTTGTTAGATTTCGGTGCATCAAACCACATGTGTATCCATAAAGAATGGTTTAAGACATATAAATCAATTAATGATGGAGTTGTGTACATGGGTAATGATGTAACATGTAATATTGTTGGGATTGGAAGCATAAAACTACAAATGTTTGATGGAACAACTAGAATATTAACTGATGTAAGGCATGTACCAGATTTAAGGAAAACTTGATTTCATTAGGCGCACTTGATTCAAATGGGTATAAAACTGTAATTCAAGGTGGAGTAATGAAAATTTACAAAGGCATCTTACTCTAGTGATGAAGGCTAGGAAAGTAGGAAATCTATTTCAGTTAGAAGGTAGAACTGGGTCAGATCATGTGTCTGTGTCTAAACATGACAGTAGTTCCATTCACTTATGGCATCAAAGATTGGGCATATGAGTGAAAGAGGATTGAAAATTTTGGCTGACCGAAAGTTACTTCCTAATCTAAGATCTGGAAAATTGGATTTCTGTAAACATTGTCTGTTTGGTAAACAAAGTAAACAAAAGTTTAAAATAGGCAAACATACTAGTAAAGGTATACTTGATTATATACATTCAGATGTGTGGGGTCCAGCTCCTACAGCTTCATATGGTGGTTCGTCTTATTTTGTATCATTCATTGATGACTTTTCTCGGAAAGTTTGGGTCCACATGTTGAAAAAGAAGTCTGATGTTTTTACAGTTTTCAAGCAGTTTAGAGCATTTCTAGAAAACAGCACTGGTAGAACTATAAAATGTTTAAGAACTGACAATGGTGGTGAGTTTTCCTCCAAGGAGTTTGACAGCTATTGCAAGGATACAGGGATCGAGAGACATAATACCACGGTTTATACTCCTCAGCAGAATGGAGTTGCTGAACGCATGAATAAGACTCTTCTAGAGAGAGCAAGGTGTATGCTGAGTAACGCCAGGTTGCTGAAGGAGTTTTGGACGGAAGCAGTGGCAACTGCTTGTTATGTGATAAACCGATCTCCATCAATGGAAATAGACTGCAAGGTTCCACAAGAGGTATGGACAGGACACCTTTGTGACTATTCTAAACTCAGAGTGTTTGGTTGTGATGCATATGCTCTAGTGCCTAAACATCAGCGAACTAAATTAGATCCGAAATCGAAAAGGTATGTCTTTGTTGGGTATGGTGATGGAACAAAGGGATTTATATTGTGGGATCCTACTACCCGCAAAATCATCATGAACAGAGATGTAAGGTTTAATGAATCCTCTCTTGTACAGTTAGATGTAGATAGAAGATTGAAACAAGATAATGTATCTGATTTCCAGCATATTCAGTTTGACAACATTTCTAATGATAGTCATAATGACCATAGTTCAGATTCTAGTCATGAACAGGTTTCAGAATCAGATTATGAACAGGGTTTAGATGGAGGACATGAACAGGTCTCAGATGGCGATCACGAAGAAATTCCTACAGTTGATAGACAACCCATTGTGGAAGCACCAGAAACATTCTTAAGGAGATCTACAAGGATCAAACGCTGTCCGAGAAGGTATGATGATTCAGTTGCTTTGATCGCTAATGATGATGA
>APFE031337839.1:12704-29100 GCA_000404065.3 Pinus taeda
AAATAGGAAAAATCTCTGCTGATGACAACAATAGGGATTCAGTTCCTAGATTAGCTCCAGGTTGTTGGGAGGGAGTTAATGCCTCCTATATTTGATGTGAGGGAGTTATGAGGCTGTTAGATTCTCTATGCTATATAATAGGCAATCATTCGGATGATTTGCTATGAGTGTGTGAGGATTTCTTGATGTAATCTCCAAATTGAATAATATATTTCTGATGCCTATGTTTGGTGGACGTAGCCCAGATTGGTTGGGTGAACCACGTTAAAAGCTGTGTCATATGTGCTTGTTTATTTTTCTGCTGTGTATTTAATTAAGTTTGCTGTGCACCTGATCCAACACTTCTTAGCTTCCATGAATGTCTCCTTTGCGTGTTCTAGTTCAAACTCAGGCTCCTTTGTAGGGGCCTTGTGAACCCATGTATCTTCCTCGAGCTACTTCCCCTTATCCTCCCATGTGATCGAACTGCTTCTAAACACTATGTTCACATTTGGGTCTTCTTTGCATGGTTCAAACCTCATCATTTGGATATTTTGAGTTGGACTAGGCTAGAGTACCCCTTTCTCGTGCATCTGTGCAATCAACATAGGATAATCTACTGCTTCATGATCAAACTAAGCATAGTATGAACATGATACTCTCATTGGGTTGGTACAATCGCGGGTGTAGTGCCCTGGTCCTCCACAATTGTAACAAATTAACTATCTGTGGCCCCTTCCTGGCTCCATTCCTCTGCGTCCTTGATCTCGCCACTAAAATCCAACGCATCCCATCCCCACGGCTTGGTTGAGGCCTCGCATTTCTGTATGAATTCTATAGGCTGGGGTCCAATCCATCATTAGCTCGTAGCTGCGACAAGTACTCTCATCATGGGCCACCAACCTGTAAAAATTGCAAAACAGTTGTTGGGGTGCTGGTGTATACTTCTGCAACAAATGACAATTATCCATAGTGTGTTTTCCTCCAATCTGACAGATCACATACCATAGCGCAGGTGTCACATTCAGCCCTGCCTATGCCTCTGGTCTCAACGACATTGGTCCCCCTCCTTCCAAGTAGTTCGGGAATACTGGACAATGGTCTTTGTCATGGCCTTCGCCTTTGCATTCTATGCACCACACTTCCTCGCACGTCTCTGCCCACGGTGCCCTATCCTACTTCAAGCTCTGCATCTCCAGGAATATATTCTATAGTTGCACATGGATTCGTTGAACTCCCAGCCCCAGATCCTGTATCGGTGTCTCATGCAACCTCATCGCCATTTCCAATGCTTCGGCCTGGGTTGAAAGCTTCTTTTGTGACAATGTCATCCTCAAGTGTGGTGTTAAAGATGACACAAACCATGCCCGATGTTGCGCATCCATTAGTGTCATATTAGCCTCTCAGATCGTACTCTTCAACCGCTGATCAAGATCCCAGGGGGTCTCGCTTGGAAGCATCGTGGTCTCTTTGAACCCAATGATTGACTGTGTCTTTAATTTTGGTCGGTTAAATTCTCTGTTCAATGCATTATGGATCTCTGTTATTCCTAAATTTGGGTGATCATGAGAGTGCTTGATATACCATGTCAACGCGTGATCCTACAGTGCACTCACCAATGTAGCCTTCTTAATGTCGTCGTCCGTGACCCCTTGTGCTTCCCACACTACTCTTACCATGAACCATAACTAGTCTGGATCCTCATTCCCTACTCTTCTGAATACGGGTAGCTTAATCGCACTCGCCATGCTAAACGGCGGGTTTGGTGGAGGTGGGGTGGGTGGATATGGAGGTGAAGGAGGTGAATCGAGTGGTGGAAAAAGTGGAGGTGGTAACTAGAGAATGCGTTGCCTTATCAAAGTGATTGCACTTCTCGGAGAGACCCGACCGAGCTCTTTCTCGCTCTCTCGTGAAGGTGAAATTAAGGGATTATTTCCTAATTCCCCACTACCTCTATAGATCTTTTCACTTCGCATCATTCCAAACATTAATGTATTCGGATAACCCATTTTTCACATAACAACATCTTAATCCAGGTATTCAAATATTTAATGTACTTACCTCGCAATCCCTTGAGGAAACGTCTTTCTAGTTCATTGTAGCTCACATTCGTGTCTATCACAAATTCAGTGATAAACCCCCTAATTATCCAGTCGAGCCAATGGTCCACAGCTCACGCAATCTTATCTTCTAATGCCTTAGTCTGCACACTAATTTCGGGGTCCACACTATCAACTGGTCGAGCTTATACCTTCCTTGGCTATCAGATAACCTCGCGATCCACTCATACAGTTCAGAAGGAAAGGATGCAAAGAAGATCTCATGGATTTCCGTATACACATAGCGATCTAGGTTCAGAAGTGATTTAGCCACTTGAGGAAATTTATTAATAAAAGAATGAAAATTTAGATAAGCTTCTCTCATGAATAGTTAAGCCACGGATCAAGTGTTGGTAACATTAAAGAGAGAATGAACCATTGGATCACTACATATTGTGGTCGTCAGATTCTAAGTTACAAAAGTACATAGTAAAGAAACACACTTTACCTAACTCTATAGTAGACCAACTTATACTTAATTATTTCCTATGTGTCGGAGTATCCTAACATCCCCCCTTAAGAACAACTTGGGATAGGATTGAAGGATGTACAAATATGACACAATAGGAGAAGGAAGGAGGCATTAGAGCCTATCCCCCCTTAGTGACAACTTCCTGAAGTCCAACCATAAATTGAAGTTAAGTAAACTTTGCCTCCATGAGAACCTTTGTAAAGAAGTCTACAACTTGATCATTTGTTGAACAATATTGCACTTGAATAACATGGTCATGAATGAGCATTCTGATGAAGTGCATGTGTAGTTCAATGTGTTTTCTGTGTTGGTGTTGGACTGGATATTTGCATAGTTGAATAGAACTTTGATTATCACAGCAAAGTGTAGTCGGATGCTACTGCTGAAAGCCAAACTCTTGCAAGATCTGACAAAGCCACAGGGCTTCCTTAATAGCTTCTACAACACCATGATACTCTGCTTCTGCTAAAGAAAGAGAAATCGCACTTTGTTTCTTGCAAGCCCATGTAATAGCTCCTGAACCAAGATTAAACACATAACCTACAGTAGACTTCTGATCATTCAGGTCACCATCCTAATCGGAATTAGTGAAACCAACCAATAGAGGAGATGCTTCTTCACTCTAATGAATCCCAATCTGAATTGTACCTTGAACATAATGAACTATTCTTTTAGCTGCTTTCCAATGAATTTCATGTGGGTTTTGAATGAACTGAGCAGTAAGGCCAACAGCAAAGGAAAGGTCAGGACGAGTATGGTTCAGATACAAAATTTTTCCTACAAGTTGATGGTATAAGGTAGCATCAACTTTAGGGGAAATACAAGTGACTGAAAGTTTGAGTCCAAACTGAAAGGGAGAAGGGGTTGGCTTATAGTCTTCCATGTTAAAATTGCGTAGAAGATAACAGGCATACTTGGACTAGGAATGGGAAATACCTTCCTTGGATTACAAGACTTGAAGACCAAGAAAATAATTGAAGTGTCCTAAGTTTGTCATTTCAAACTTGTTTTTAAGGTTGGACTTCACATGGTTTATAAGGTTGGGATCACTGCTAGTAAGGATAAGATCATCAACATAAAGAACAAGAATGATAAGATACTTGCCCACTTTCTTAGTGTAGACAGTATTGTCAAAATGACACCTAGAAAACCCTGTTTCTAAAAGAAAGCTATCCATTTTGGCATACCAAGCCTGAGGGGCTTTCTTGAGACCATAAAGGGATTTCTTGAGCTGACATACTAGGGTGGAGTCTATTTGTATAAAGCTAGCAGGTTGTTCCATATAGATTTCTTCATTCAAGTCCCCATGCAAAAAGGAAGATTTAACATCCATCTGATGGACTTCCCATTTGAAAGAGGTAGCAAGGGAAAGAACAAGGCGGATAGAGTTCATTTTGGCAATAGGGGAGAAGGCTTCAGTATAGTCAGTTCCTTCAACTTGTGAAAAACCCTTAGCAACAAGACGAGATTTATGTTTATCAACTGTTCCATTTGGTCCATTCTTGGTTGGGTAAACCCATTTGCATCTAACAAGTTTTCATCCCTTTGGTAGAGGAAAAAGATCCCATGTATCATTTGCCAATAATGAATGATATTCTTCATTCATAGATGCATCCCAATCTAGATGGTCTGAAGCTTTTGCAAAGGTGTCAGGATCATAATCCGCTGAAGCTTGATCCAGTAAAGAAGAGGCTCTATCAAACTGAGAACGTGTACATCATTGATTTGTAGGATCACCGATAAGAGCACCTACTGCATCCCAAGTAGCACGGACCCATTTTTGAAGCTAAGGAGATGAAGGAGGATCTTAAGAAGGTGGGGCAGGATTGTCATCCTCGCCTTCATCATTTGAAGAAGAAATATTTTCAAAAGTAGAAGGGATAGAAATAAGTGTCACATTTGTCGAACTAGGCTCGTAGGCTGATATATTTTCAACAAACTTTACATCTCTTCTAATGATAATATTTTTGGACTTAATTGGAATAAGTCTATATCCTTTGACATCTTCAGAATATCCAACAAAAATACATTTTTCACTCTTAGGTTCTAAAGCTTTATGTTTCTCATTTGGAATATGGGCCCATGCTTCACTTCCAAAAAAAAAAAGTGACTTACATCTGGTTTAATTGAGCTCCATGCTTCTCCTGGAGTGATATTGTTTAAAACCTTACTAGGAGCGCGATTTACTATGTAATTTGCACAGTTAATTTCTTCTGCGCAAAAAATAAGACTAAGTCCTTTCGATTGAAGCATACAATTAGCCATTTCCTTTAAGGTGCGATTCTTCCTTTCAGCTACACCAATTTGTTGTGGAGTATATGGAATAGTATGTTGCATTTTAATTCCATTCTCAGTGCAAAAGTTGATGAATTTGTTGTTAACATATTCTCCACCATTATCAGATCTTAGCTTAAGAATTTGATGTCCAGATTGTTTTTCAACAAAGGCCTTAAATGCCAAGAACATATTAAATACTTCACTCTTGAGTTTTAAGAAGCATACCCAAGTGTGTTTGGAGAAATCATCCATGAAAGTTAAGGAATACTTGTAGCCAAAGAATTAAAAAACTGGAAGTGGACCACATAAATCACTATGCACAAGCTATAAAGGGGTTGAGGCGTGCCAAGAAGCACGTTTTTCAAAACTATCCCGATGATGTTTCTAAGTACACATCTGGAACAAACACCATCTCTCCAAGATTCCATTGGAAGACCTGTCACAATATTTTCTTTACATAGATTCTGAATGGAGTGATAGTTTAAGTGACCAAATCGGTCATGCAAAGGTTTGCTCACTTCATCATTATGACCAACAAATACTGAGGGAAGATTTGATGACCCAAAGTTGTTAAACTTATACAACCCTGTAGAATCATGAGCAATGCTAGTAGCTAAAATATGTCTAAGATCTCTTAGGTCCTTAATTACAACATCATGAGGTTAAAACTAAACGATTTTACCTTAACCTGAATGATTTATTTGATATATAAATAGAAGGTCGCAGGATAAGCTTGGAACACATTATACAACATTAAAATGACCATTGTCTAGATGAATAGTTCCAGTCCCTAAAACACTAAGAGATCTATTATCACCAACATATATATTTTTGTTGTTACAATCATTCAAAGAAAAAAACATGGCTTTGGTTTCGGCCATGTGATAAGAAGCTCCAGAATCAATGAGCCACTCATGAGAATGAGAAGAAGAAGATACATTTAGTGCATAACCAGACCGAGACGCTTGAAAACCACATGTAGAAAGTGATATTCCTAAAGATGAAGTTGAAGTTGAAGAGTACTCCAAATGGATGTTATGTTTCTTCATGGCTACTTCCAAGACTTCCATCTTTCTAAAGCATTTAGATTCTAAGTGGCCATCTTGATTACAAAAGTGGCAATGTCTATCAGTCTTCTCCCTTTGTTTTTATTTGGCCTATCATTTTGTTAAAACAATTTTTCATTTTGAGACTGAAATTACTTTGGACACTTGTTTGGCTTAGGACCATTCTTTTTAGGATATTTCTTCTTAGGATTATTTGAATTTGGTAGCTGCAGGGCAGCTAAGACTTTCTTAGAAGAGTTTCCAAGATTAAGAAGGCCAAGATATAAGAGCTTTTCTTGTTCTCTTATTAAAGAATCACAATAGGCATGAAAAGAGGGGGACTTGTAGTCTTGTCCTTGAGAAATAAAGGCTTCTCTAGTAGAATGGAAGGTGGAAACAAACACAAAGTATGTTGGTCCCAACTTGGTAAGAATGGAATAGATAAGACTACCATCTTCTTTTTTAACCTTAACACCTTCCAAGAGAATTCTAAGGGTCTTGAACTTGGACAAAAAATCTTCAATAGAATACAAATTATTGGGGTCCACTGTAAGCAACTCAATTTTGAGTTGATGGGCTCTAATTTCATTTTTAATTCCAAAAACTTTAGTGAGCTGTTTAATTGCTTCATTGAGCATATCGAGTTCTGTGATATGGAATCTAAGGTTTGGAGAAATAAACATCTTGATCAACCCACGTGCTTGATCTTTCCTATTTTCCTATTTGGTTACCTTATCTTCATCTTGAGGTTTGGTTTATTGGCATGAGGCTATTCTGTAAAGACCTTTACTTCTAATTAAATCCATAATATAGGACCACCATTGGAAGTAGTTAGTGTTGTCAAGAATAACTTGGCATGTAATTTCCATTTTAACATAAACTAAAGTTGTAGATGTTGAAACTAAGTGTTCCAATTGAAAGATCTCGAAAATTAAGCTGATTAAAAAAAAAGTCTCTAAAAACGACTTCCGGATGAAGAAGTTATGGCTTTTTGAAGAAAAATTGTTGAAGATGCTGATGAAGTGTGTGAATGTGTGGAAATGAATGATAATGTTATATTTAAAAAAAAATACCCGTCTTTCCAAACATAAATCTAATTAGCTCACAAAAAAAAAAATGTGACTCACTTTTATAAATAAGTGAAAGTCACTTTTACAATGGTACTTTATGAGCTACCCACTAAATAGTAACTTAAATAAAAGATAAAGAGACTTTAGAATTATAAGTGACCCACTTTTTATAATGGGTGAGAACACTTTTACATAAAGTAACTTTAAACATAAGCTACACGTGTTTTTTGAAAAAATAACTCAACAAAAAGAAAGACGTGAACCCAAGACCTCTATTCTCATAAAGTAACTTTGGACCACGTGAGCTAGTTTAAAAGGTTAGTAAGTTTTGGAAAAGAGGAAGGGTTTTTTTTTAGTCACTGAAGCTTTGGGGTACATGCTTATGGTTTGAAGTTAGCTTTACCCGAAAACTAAACATTTCCCTCAATGTTTTTGATTTTCCATGATCACACTAAGGCATGGCGGAAAAGAGCATATGCATAAGAAAAATCCTTCCTTTTTGTTTCTGATTTGCCCAGATCCCACAGAGTCACAGGGCAAAGAGCATATGAAAAAATAAAATGTATAGATCTGGTAATAAAAAAAAAAGAGATAAATAAAGTGAAATAAACAAAGAGAAAATAACTAAAAACTGTAAATAAACATTGTATACCTCCAAATCTTAAAAATGACATTGCTAGGGCTACTGGAAACCTTTTCACATGAAACAAAAGGGGTTCATTACGGGAACATATGCTCCTAACAAAATAGAGCAATCCTCTCGGCTCGAAAGTAGTCAGAAACAGTAGATCTAGGAAACGATAGTTAGATGCAGTTCTACTAGCTTCATATTTGGATCACCAACAGATGCGGCCCTCGAATAGCTCTGATACCATGTAGGATTTTACAGGGTAAGTTCCTCAGACAGAACACCAAAGGACACCGCTCACAAATGGATCACAGATCAGTAAACTAGTATTCTTGATGTGTTTAAAACCCTCAAAGAGGGAAACAGTCCATGGCCTGAGCCAACACAGCCACTTTAAGCAATTTATTAATAAAAGAATAAAAAATTACATAAGTTTCTCTCATGAACGGTTACCCTACAAATGACACTCCATGCTCTTTAAATAGAAATCTTGGACCAATCAGGTGCTAAGCCATAGATCAAGTGTCGATAATACAGAGGAGAGAATGAACCGTCTGATCACTACATATCATGACCGTCAGACTGTAAGTTACAAAAGTACATAGTCAAGAAACACAAGTTACATAACTATACACTAGACCATGTTATATTTAACTATTTCCTATGTGTCGGAATATCCTAACAAATACCAAATCTGTATCAAATAAAAAACATGAACAATGCCAACCTGTGACAAACAAGAGAGAGAAACCCTTTGTTCATAAATTATATGCACATTATGTTTGTCTCCAAAGATAAAACTAGAAAGGACAGGTTTTAAACTAAAGTTGTATGTAGTAGAACTTTATTTTCCATCAAAATTTCCAATGCTTGCAGGGAAAATGTTTCTTATAAATATTGTGACATTATGAAGAGAAGATTAAAAAAAAATCACTAATTATAACTTTAATGGTACTAACCATCTATAGAATCCCAATGATACTTGTATTTAATAATGTGTTGAAGCCTCGAAAATTGCTTCAACAACATGGAGGATAACCACCCGGTCCGGACCTTAAAGAAGCTCCTTTTTCGTTTGGAATTATGGTTTCGACTGGTACAACTAGGTCCAGTTACCTTTTCTCAATCTCCAATGGCTTTTAAATATGACTTTCATTCACCAATGGAAAAGAGACATTCGATCAACCTTCTTGCTGCTCAGGCAAGAAAGTGATCCTTAAGCTGATTTAGGGCTCAACTAATCCACTACTAAAGTTTACCTCTTTGGGAAGAGGACTTAAAAGAATGTAGAACTTAATCTAAATGCAAACTTGTTCTAAGATGCAAACAAAAGAAACTATCTTAATCATATCTCAATTACAGAGATATAGATCTAACCAACCAAGAGCAAGTATTTATAATATTGTGATTGAGATGTGTCTTGTTTATAATGAATATCGTGTTAATGAAGTAGTTCAATTAACTAACACTATGGATACCAAAACACATCCTATTGAGACCTTTTAACTGAAATAATCAATCATTCAACACTCAGGAAGAAGTTCTTAGAATGATCTTGATCATTTAATCAGTAACATGAATAATTAAATAATAATATGCGGAAAACGTTCACAACATACCACTATTTATTAATCAGTATTAAAAGACATATTTATGAGTAAATAGTTACTCAAAAATTAGAATTCAGCCCATAAGAGTAGAGATACATAACAACATAAAATAGAGCCAAATTACCCGTACCGACAAAAGTGCACAAATATGTAACTAAATTGACACAATTCTTGTTATTATAAAATAGAACCAGTATTTAAAATAATAGTATTCAAAATACCAATTTATTGAATCCATTTCTTCAACTCCAGTCTCTAATAGTCCTTTACAATGCTTGAGCTTCTACTTTCAAAACTAGAGCTACAATAGTGAAAACTCTGTTCATTATACATAACTTAGAATCTAGAAAAAAAACCTCAACAATCTCCAGATCTGAGATTCCACTCCTCCCACCTACAACTCTAAATCCTTATTACAAAAGCGCTTTTAGAATTCCAGAATTGCAGAAGAGAGCATCCCTTTATTACATTCTGCAATCTGCTATTTATAATATTTGCAAAGGAATTCTTGAGAGGAAAGTTTGTTGAAGAAAAATCTGCTCAATCCAATTTTGTTTGTTCAAAATTCCAATCTTTAATTTTTAAAGCCTTTTCATTAATTGACATCTTTTTCTCCATATTCCTTCTACTGTTTTCCTGCAAAAAGAAATCAAAATAAATTAAGATGTAATAATAAAATCAAAATATCATTCGTGACATTAAAACAAATCCAATGAAATTCAATTTAAATAAATAATTGAAAATAAAATATAAGCTCTCTATTGATGCTTGTGATGGTTTAATTGGCCAAGGATATTATTGATGAACGAATATGCAATTAGAAGAGGCCTGGACAAATGAAAATGAAGAAAATAAAACTCAAAAAAATGGTTTTGTTTTCAAAATTCGAAGCTTGATCTTTTACCTGATTTTTGACCCAATGAATGACTAAATCTATTAGTGAAACCTCCTCAGAAATGTTCTCCTTGATTTTATCTTTCCAATGAGCTGTCTTGGGCCTCATTTGGCCAAGTATAACTCAATCTATGAGCTTCCAAAGTAGATGAGTTAATTATGGCAGAATTCTGGAATTTCTGTTGCTGGGCTAAAAAATGGATTTTTTGTTAATTAAATTCTAGTCCTAAATTAGATTTTAATTATTTATTAATTTTCTAATTAATAAACTAACATATATACAATGAAGTCTAATCAATGTCATCTATTAAAAACAATTAAGTCTACAAAATAAATTAACATACAAATGATGTGAAACGTAAGTTAAAAAAAAATAATATTATAATCGAATTATATTAAAATTATAATAAATATTTATAATTATAAAATAATATATATAAAAAAATATAAAAAAATTAATTCACAAAACATTGTAATCAACCAAAACAAAATCCATAAAACAAACCATTAGAATCAATCCAACCTCATTAATATAAACAAACCATTAGAATCAATCCAACCTCATTTATTCATCCAAATGAGTTTATGGAGGGATATGGTGAGTGGAGTGTGAGGTGAGTGTGTCATGAGGGTGAGTGAGGTGGAGGTACGGGAGGCATAAGGGGTGAAAAACTTTGTATTAAATTTTTTTAACACATCTTATTTTTCAATCACAAATCCTTTAATGTTTAAGTTGAGAAGCTTGTTAAAATTGCGATATGTGATATGCGATATGCGATGTCGCAATAGCGCATCGCATGAAAACATAACATCGCATATTCTTATAAAAGGTTCATTGTAATCTTGCAATATTGGTGGAACTGATAAATTAATAAGATAAGGTTAATACTCGTATCAGATTCGAAATAAATGTGAAAATGACTTTAAAATCAAATTCATGGTTTAACTTGGATCGCATTGCATGAAGGGATTCTGTGGAGGTTCTAAAAACTTGATTCATTATGAATTTTGTGAAGTGCAATTTGCGATGGAGGGATCGTATTGTAAAATTTTTATTATTTATTTTATTTCGGATCGAAGCTTAATGGGGTTTGTTTAAGTTATAAAATGAAATTAAGTGGGCTTTGTTTGGAGTGGTATTTTTCTATTTAAACTACAACCAATTTAATAAAAATAAAAACTAAACTACGACCACTTTGACATTCCAGGTTTTTTTTAGATTTGTAATTAATTTGAAAATTGGAGTAAATTATTGAAATCCCAATGTTTCATGATTTTGCTGTATAAGTAAAAATAAAAAATGTTAGTGAAAACTAGTTAGGGGTTAATATTTAAAATAAATGCATTATTGAAGTAATTTATTTACAAAAATGGAATATTACATTTTATGCATTTTTAACCTAGATGACATAAATGATTAGACTTCAAAGGAGTGTCGTTCACGAACCACTTGACCAAATGAGGCGAAACAAGCGTCAGCAGGAAGCTTACAAAAGATAGATTTTAACAAAGCAATCAAAACAAGAATCTAAAGAAAATTAAAGATTAACAAAATCGTAGGATAATTAACTTAATAAAAATCCTAAAAGGCATTTAGCCAAAAATTTATAGAAAGGGTCCCCATTATTTGAAGTGAACAAGTCAAAAATGGGGGGTTGTGTTTTACCACAACAATGGCGACACACGGGAGAAAATCCAGTTATCTATGTTTGATATAAATGGGATCTTCTAAAATTAAATAAGAAAATAATTAAAGAAGAAAATATTAATTTTTTGGAGTGTTTGACTAGGTTCATTAGTCTGAATAAAAACAAGAATCATCTAACTGTAATTTTTCTTAAAATTCCTCATCTATTAAAATATTTCAAAAGTCTATATTAGCCTTTAATTAGTTGTAGAGATAAAGCAGGGGTCACTTTACAGCTTAGCTTTTAAAATATACTCATTGTTAACAAGTAGAGCCACTGCTGCCAGCAAACATCTATAGTCTCGACAGGGCTACCTTTTAATCATCAATGATTCAGAATCCCATCTCTTTAAGAATTATTGACCTAGAGATAAATCCATTTATATATATTTATTTATTATTTTTTTAGTTCTTAAAAGTCGTTGTCCTGATTTGGTAGCTAAATAGTTGACAATGCCATTTACTAGTTATAATTGGACTGAACAAGCTCGCTCGTGATGAGACCCCTTGTCTTATAATTGTTTGAAATCATAAGACATTACCCTGGTTTGTTTAGCAGTGTTGGTAATGTTAGCCTATTTTTCCCCTATGATCATGGTAAGCAGGCTCATGATGAGACCTCTTATCTTTTAAGTTTAAATATATTTCTGGATCACACTCTAGAAATAAGACTTTCTAGGACAAGGAGAATCATTGACTCCTTAAGATTTAAGAATGACAATTTTAGAGTTAAAGGTGCTTTGCTGTAAAGTGTCATTACTTGGTTAAAAATAGTTTTTCTTGACTGATAACAGAAATTTGAAAGATCTTAATAAAGTATTGAAATCTCAAAATGATTACAATTTTGATGAAAAAGAAATTTCTCTAAATTTTATGATACTTTGCCAACTTCTCTTGTTTTATAATCTCTTCTTAAGTATGTCTACATTTATAACTAGAAAAACAAATTTTATTAAGATATTTAAGAAAAAGCTAATAGGTGACTACGAACAATTTTCCCATATGTATGGCGACCATTGTTAGGTAACAAGAAGGCCTTCCATATAAATTATGGCGAAGTCACCAAAATCAAAACTAAAAACCAAAGGAAAAGAATTCTTATGCTAAAATAAGAAAGATATCAGTAAACAAAAATAAAAACGAAGAAATTTTAAAAGTGGAAAGGAAAATCGAAATTTCGAAAGATAAACTCAAACAAGAATGCTTATACCAATGTCTCAACAATATGAAGAAAAAAAAGAAAATAATCGTGTAATCAATCCTTCTTATGCAGAGATTTAGAAAAATCATACCTTGCAGGGTTGTAAGTGTTTTAGGCTTTTTGGATAGCAGTGATGATAAAACTCAGCCACAATGAAAACTTTCTGTTTGATATAAATTTTCTTGTTTCAAAGCATCATCATAATCATTTTCTAATAAAATGAATGCTTAAAGAAACAAACTACAGGTTCAGAAACTTCCTGGTGTAGTTGTTTCAATGAGGATTATCGCTGCTTATTGAAATAAATCAAAGAGAAGAGTATAGGACTTCAAAAATATGATCTGGAAAAGGATTGAAAACTTCAAATGGAGATCTGCAAAACATATATTTTATATCAACATATTTTAAAAACAAAACTAAAGTAATGAAATAGAAATTAATGAAAGTGGGTACATGGATCTTACCATTGGATAATTGGATTTGACCTTACCTGAAAAGTATCAGTTTCTCCAATACTAACTGACTTCTTCTTTTAGTTAACATTAAAAGATAAAGAAGTCAAACTAACCAAAACCCTATAACCCAAAATCATTATTTATTTTATTTAAATTAAAGCAAGCAGTAAAATGTAAAAATGGAATGCTTAGTGTTCAAGAGAAAACAAATGCATTAGAAATGAGAATGAGAATTTTCAGTGATGTCTGTTTCTCAAAATACTATAAGTTTCATATAAACTCCATAATTTTATAAATTGTTCATAATCAAGACCAAATCCAAGATAATAAAATTTAAATATAAAAATAGAGAGGTCTTGAATTCCATTTTTAATTATGGAATTATATATTTAAAACTGAAATATATGAGAAATCAAAATGATTTAAATATGCTGTAAATTTGTCATTAATTGCTTTCTTATCATAGTGGTTACCCAAGCTTGCTTTTAAAATAACACATCATCGTATTGGTGTTGGGTTGTGTTATATTCTTTCAGTATCACATTGATGTTTAGTATCACTTTGTGAGGGATATGATAGAAGACAAAAAGGTGTTGCTGGTAAAGGTGGACACTTTGAAGAATACTGCATGTGCATTGAAAAAATCTGTGAGCTCTGAGAAGTTATTTTGGTGTAGAGAAACAATGGGCGTTTCAAGGCTGGAAAAATGACTAAGCTCTCCTGTGGCCCCCTGTGGAAAGAAAACAACAAGTGGGAGATCATTGGGTTGTCTTATATTCTTTCCACGACTAAGCTACGTAGTGAAGCGGGGGGTTAGAGGGGGGTTGGAGCCCTCCTTCGTTGCGCCGATTGTGTAGCGGGGGGGGTCACAGGGGGGCAGCAACCCCCCTGTCTGCGGGGTTTGAGGGGGGTGGGTAGCCGCCGTCTACGGGGTTCGAGGCAGCGCCCCGGGAATTTTTTTTTTTTGGACCCTATATGAGGTTGGGCGAATCTACTATGGTTTTTCAGTCCATGGTTTTGGACACGATGGTTTTCAGTCCATGGTATTGGATGCTTCGCCATTTATAAATATGCATTACAACATTGAAAGGAAGATAATTAAAAATCAAGCTGGTAGTCCCGGTTTTGGGATCCAATGGGAAATCTCTATGTATATGTGTTTTATGTGTTATGCTCTTGCATTTTTATTTTTCCTGTGATTTAGAATTCGTATGCAGGTAATTTCTATATGGGGTTAAAACCACATTTGGTATCAGGGTTGTTTTGGCTTCAAGGGGACACCTTTGTTGCTGAGGGGTTTTGCTCAGGCCTGTGGTAGGCCCTGTTTAGTGGGAGATCTGAGAGATCGATTCTGGTGCTGAAAAGAAGATGGCGAGCAGTGGAAAGATAGAGATTGAGAATTTTAATGGTCAGAGTTTTGAGTTGTGGAAACTCAAGATGGAGGATTTGTTGGTGGATAAAGATCAGTGGATCACGGTAGATCTGGGTACTAAACCAATGGGAGTGACCACTGAAGAATGGGAGAAGTTGGATCGGAAGGCAAAGAGCACAATACGATTGTGTGTCTCAGATTCAGTATTGCTGAATGTATCAGGGGAAGCTATGGCGAAGGCTTTGTGGGACAAGTTAGGGACTTTGTACCAATCTAAGTCTCTGGTGAATAAATTGTTCCTGCGGAAAAAATTGTATAACCTAAGGATGAAAGATGGAGACTCGGTGACATTTGAATGCATTCAATACTGTGGTAAGTCAGTTATCATCTATTGATATTAGAATTTTAGATGAAGATAAGTGCATCAGTTTGTTGTGTTCTCTACCAGATTCGTGGGATATTCTAGTTATTGCAATAGGTAGCAATGCAACTGCTTCGTAGTTTGATGAAATAGTCTCAGCCTTGCTGACGGAGGAGATGAGACAAAAAAATATGGACAACCAGAATGGTGATACCTTGTCTGTACGAGGACGGTCTCAGAATAGAAACAAAAATAAGTCACCGAGTGGGAGATCTAAATCTAGAGGGAGATCTAAATCTCCAGGAAAACCTATAAAGGTGGTGTGCTGGAAATGTAGAAAGGAAGGGCACTTCAGAAGGGATTGTAAATCTAAAGCTCCTAATAAAGGAAAGGGATCTGATGATGCTCGTTCTGCAGAGGCGAAAACCACCTTAGATGAAGGTGGGTATGTGTACTTAGCTTCTTCAAGTACACATGTAGATCATGAGGCATGATTAATTGACTCAGGTGCATCCTTTCACTTCACTCCCCATAGAGAGTGGTTCTGTGAGTATGAGAAATACGATGGTGGTGATGTCTTCTTAGGAGATGATAGGAAGGCTAGAATCATTGGTCGCGGAAAAGTAAAGTCGAAGTTGCAAGGTGGAAGGTTAGAACCCTTCCCGGTGTTATGCATATTCCTGCATTGGCCAAAAATCTAATTTCTGTAAGCAAGTTGGATGATGCAGGTGTAAAGACAGTGTTCAAGAAGGATACCTGCAAGATGGTTCGAGGAGCACTGGTATTGATGCTGGGGAGTTCGGATTGGAACTCTGTACAAGCTGCAAGGTAGCATTGTTATTGACGAGTGCAATAGTTCTATGGTTCCTGAAAATGGAGCAAAAAATCTAGTGGTCTCTGGAGAGAAGACCATGTCGTGGCATCAAAAGCTTGGACATATTGGAGAGAAGGGCCTTCGAATACTTCATGGTAAAGGTATCGTAGAAGGTATGAGTAATAGCTCTCTGGATTTTGATTTCTATGAAAATTGTGTATATGGGAAGCACAGAATCGGGTGAGTTTCCCCTCTGGTGGTAAGAGACGAAACAAATATTAGAGCTTGTGCACAATGATGTGTTTGGACCTGTGAAAGTTCCATCACTGGGTAAGTCTGTGTACTATGTATCATTTATAGATGACTTCTCAAGGAATACATGGATATATTTTCTTAAGAAGAAATCTGGAGTCTTTGACAGGTTTAAAGAA